>CM022704.1:73001521-73081521 GCA_012295165.1 Asparagus setaceus
TAGATAATTCATCTATGTTGTTTAGTATTTAAGATCTTGGATCATGTTACAGTCTGTTGTTGTTTCCGCAACTAAAGAAAATATTTACCTGATCAGTTCGATAAGTAAAACTTGTAGTTGTTCATATCCACCAAAATCGAATACTAACACGTATAGATCAAATAAGGAGAAATATATACAATTATATAAAATGGATATAAGAAAAACATATATAATATAAAAATATAGGAATTACCCAATCCTGACACGGGGAGGTAGTGACAATAAATAACAATACCGGGCTCATTCGAGTCTGGTAATTGGAATGAGTACAATCTAAATCCCTTAATGAAGATCCATTGGAGGGCAAGTCTGGAGCCAGCAGCCGCAGTAATTCTAGCTCCAATAGCGTATATTTAAGTCGTTGCAGTTAAAAAGCTTGTAGTTGGACCTTGGGCTGGGTCGGTCGGTCCGCTCTACCGGCTGTCTCGTCCCTTCTGTCGGCGATGCGCTCCTGGCCTTAACTAGCTGGGTCGTGCCTCCGGTGCCATTACTTTGAAGAAACTAGAGTGCTCAAAGTAAGCCTACGCTCTGTATACATTAGCATAGGATAACATCACAAGATTTTAGTCCTATAGTGTTGGCCTTCGGGATCAGAGTAATGATTAAGAGCGACAATCGGGGGCATTCGTATTTCATGGTTAGAGGTGAAATTCTTGGATTTATGAAATATGAACAACTGCGAAAGTATTTGCCAAGGTTGTTTTCATTAATCAAGGATGAAAGTTAGGGGCTCGAAGACGATCAGATATCGTCCTAGTCTCAACCATAAACGATGCCGACCAGGGATCGTCGGATGTTGCTTTTAGGACTCCACCGGCACCTTATGAGAAATCAAAGTTTTTGGGTTCTAGGGGGTGTATGGTCGCAAGGCTGAAACTTAAAGGAATTGACGGAAGGGCACCACCAAGAGTGGAGCATGCTGCTTAATTTAACTCAACATGGAAAAACTTACCAGGTCTTGATAAATATTTTAAATTCCTTAAATGAGAGTCCATAAATATACTTGACATATTAGAAATGATGTCAATCGTTGGATCATTAGATTTCGAGATTCGTACCCAGATCTATTGGTTAACATCCTTTGGGTGCATAGCTAATGTCATAAATCGTTCCCACTAGATACTTTCTCGCACTCTCGATCATCAAATTGACCTCAAAACCATTAACTAATCAGAAGGTCAAAATAATTATAACTGTCTAATTGATACATATATTTGGATATTCAGATATTCGGATAAAGGTCTGTATATTTTACTTATATATCCATATATGTACTCATATTGTACTAAATGTAGATATGTAACATCCATATTTGCATCCGTATATATGCATAGCAAGAATCTCTCTATTCTTTACTGGTAGATGAGAAGATCGGAATCCGGACTCTTGAAGTGACTGACTTCTTTAGTCTTAATTTTAACGTGATTGAGTTAACTTACTTGTCTGTTAATGTGTCGGGGATATATGCATACATATAGTTTGGTTAATACTTAAAGTTACCTCGTTGGTCGGTTCGTTGGTCAATGGCAGTAGCTCTTAGAGGAGGGTTTATGTATGTATGGAGCTTGTCTACACAACTCAAGCTAATATTTAATAAATAAAGCTATTTAACTAGCACAACTAATTTGGTTTACTTGTGTTAAAAACTATATATAGAGTACTCTTGTTTAGCGCTACATTGGATAGAGTAGTAGAACAATCCTATTCATAGAATACTCTTGTTTAGTCACACATTGGGTAGAGTAGTAGAACAATCATATTCACATTGTATAAATCGACCATCATATCAATGAAGAAAGATATTTTTTTTTCTCCTGATTTGCTCTGCATCTAACAACTTGTAGGCATTATAGCTGGCATACCCAGAAGATCAAGCTTAATCAATAGGATTTTTCTTAGAAACCATCTTTAAAAAAGGATTATTCTGCAGAAATCACATTAGATTGTCAATTTGTGTAAGCCATCTTTAAACTGTTTTTTATTGCAATCAACCACCTAGACTCACTTTTCCAGTTTCTTGTAATGATTAATTATCAAATATTAAATATATTCGAGAGATGATCTTTAATTGAGGATAGATGGGGTCCATTACCGAAAAAAAATTAATTGAAAAGCAAGCCAGAATGGTTGATTGCAACAAAAACCCCTTAAGATGGTTTATGTATATATTAACAATCAAATACAGTTTCTGTAGAATGGCTCTGCTTTAAATGCGGTTACTATAGAAAAAATCTAATTAATATAATAATAAATCACGCTAAGTGCGATATTTATGGGAAGAAATAATTAATAAGTACTAATGCTTCCCTAATGATCTAACTTGCTTTGCACCATTAATTTGATCCCCGTGATCGGATGTAAGGTGAGGTTGAAGCTTCGCTCCTTCACACGAGGAACTATGCCTCATGCCTTTGACTATTATTTTGTGGTTTTCTCTTCTATATATTTTTTTTCTTTTATAATTTTAGTCGTTGGAAAGTTACACTATTTATAAACTTCCATATTTTATTTTGGCTTCCAAACTTACATTCCTACTTTATCCTTTTACGTTGTGGATCTTTTCTCCATGTCTACCAATAGATGGCTATACAATCCGATTATTAATCAATTTATAGACAATTATGATTGCTCTTGGATGTAAATTAATCACTAAATGAATGTAATTGGTCATGATAGCATTTTGACTCCTGTGATTTACCCAAGATAAATGATAACTGTCTAGATAGTATAGAGGTTAATTATCAGTCATGGACAAAAAAATGCATTAATGGACTTGCATACTTTTCTAAGGCACTAACCAATTATGTTAATGCTTTAATCTGTGTTACAATGCCGCATTCATTTTATACATGATACCCGGCCCGCAAGACTTGGATAGCTAGCTGTAAGATTATGCTGGAGATTTGATGTCCAATTGGGGGAATCAAGAAGATTGCATGCTTCAACAAGTTGAATAAATGATGATATATAATTAAGAAACTCTTTGCGTCTTTACACATCTCAAAGTGTTAGCCATTCATAAGATATGCATAATCTACACATAATCTAGATTACTCCAAGTTGGAACATAAGAGATAATTTGTTAATCATGAAACATGTGTTAATTCTAGGTTCCAGTGTTAAGTATTCTTCATGTAAATCAGGCTTCTTTTAACAACATGAAAGATCCGACACCTCACGATTAATTAAATTTTAAAACTAGCAAAAAATCTAAAACAACTTGTTCTAAGAAGGAACAATGTTAGCTACAGATTGTCTTTCCATCTATGAGCTAACCAAACCTTATTCACTTCTATGTGCAATCTCCAACATAAAGCATCATCCATGAGTTAAACTGGTTTTTCTTTATACCAACAACCATTGTCAGGAAAACATGACTATTTACATCCATAAAATCTTCCACATGTATGAACTAATTCTAATTGGACCTAAATTGATAAATGAAAGAAAAATGTGAAATAACAACATCATAGGATCTTGCACCGTCCGTGGGTTCGATCGTATGTGGGCTAACAACACAGACATTGATCTGTTAGACTTAACTAATTAAACATCAGTTACTCTTTTGGTACATTTGGACTTCACAGTGGACTTTAATTTGCTCACTTTGAAAGTTTTATCCTCCTAAGGAGTTAATAAGATTTAAAACCAAATTAACTAAGAAAACCTAGCTAGCTTTAAGTATATATGTTAGGTATAGAGTCCAGTTTTCTATTTGATTCTCAATCTTTTTTTAATTCTCCTAATATGAGACTATACTCACCCATAGGATCGACTTCCAATTACTAGTATCATCTTCAGTTCCTTCTCCTTTGGCCGGAATTATATCCAATATACACTACCAAAAGCATAGGTAATGCAATTTTATTATTCAGTTTCCACTTTAATTAGCATTTAGTCCCATTTCTAAGTAGTTCTCTTGAGAAAAAGGACAAATTAATGGTAATTCCCTTAATTATACAACACCCCAACAACTCTACAAAAAATTGTAAAATCTTGACAAACTAAATAGGAAACTCTTCTAATATTCAAAAAATGCTAACAATATCTCTCTAAATGTACAAATTTTCTCTGTCTCGCATCACTAAATTACTCTAACTCAACAGGTTCATGACCCAAGCCTGTTCACAAGAGCGAGAGCATTACTAGTGACCCTGCTCACCTCCGCCACCTTCTTCCTCGTAACAAAATGCATCCTGCTACGTGCTGTACTCATTTGAGCCTCCTCCTGCATCTGGAGACTGAGAAGACACATGCTCTGGTCCGTAATAGCAGCGCTGAGCCACGTCTGCACGTTGCTCAACCTCAGCGCAAACGACGGCCTCCTCGCTCTCCCCATGTGTCGAAGCTGCCAACTCGATATCTCCGCAGCATCTCCGCACTATCGGCCATCGTCGTGACACAATCCCCAAATGCCATTGTTGGCTCGGTCTGAATCGTCGAACTGCGACCTCTAATTAACGAGAGACGGGTTACGTAGGTGGATGCATGCCCCGCGGGCTCGACTGGCGCTTACGGAGACAGCGGCGTAGGCGAGCTGGCGGTGGCTGCGGTGGACGACGGGAGCGTATGGTGAGAGACTGTCTGCGCAGAGTCTTGGATAGGTGGTGGGTTTGCAGGAGTTGAGGATGAAACTGTTCGGGGGTTTGGCAGCAGAGAGGGAGATGTGGAGGGTGATGATGAGGAGGAGAGATAGCACTGTAATATTCCATAATTGAGGTTTTGTGATGATTAGTTGTGTTGATCTTTGGATGTTGTAATTGTTGTTTTGTGTTGTACGTATGTCGTTCATGATGGGGATGTTGAAGGGTTTTTATAGGCAAACGAGGAAGCGATCATCTAGCTGCATCACAGCTTGTAACGTGACGAGGCATTTGATTAGTAGTGCTCTATATTACAGGCTAATTAATTAGGCTTAATTGTTGGCGATTAGCTGGTAAAGAGAAAAAATTAATTAATCAGGAGCGTGAGTGGGTTGGGAGTGAGAGAAATTAGGAATGATTCTCGGTCTCCCTATGCATCTACCTCTGATTTGGAATTGAAACCGTGGAAGCTTCGCTCCTCATGACAAGGATCTAGGGCTCGTGCGGTTGCCCATTGATCCCAACGTTAATTTATTTTAAGTTTCTTAGAGAAATAATTAATGGTACCACCTCTTGCTCATCAAATAGATCGTGAGCAAATTAACATATACAAAAGAATGCACAAATAGAACACAGCAAGATTGGGAACAGATACCTCTAGGCCACTTGAGTAACGACAGCACATGTTGGCATGTGTGAAAGTTAATTTGAAGATGACTTGACTGGATATCCAGTAAGATATTAAAGAGCATTGTAGCTACCAAATCAATATTTGGCTGTAATATTTTATACATTGTGTCGCCGTAAAATTGGAAATGTGGAATCGCGTATTAAGGAAGAAATAATAATTGATGTTTCTTAGTCTCCAATGGACGGGCAAGAAACTACGAATATTTTTTTTGGTAAATGAAATTTTTTCCATTTTCAATTGAAAGCAGCTAATAGGACAATTTAAACTTAGGCATAACCAAGTCCACAATACAAAACTGAAACCAAAAATAAAGAAATAGCTACTCAGCTATAAAAATACAACAAAGAGTATCGATGGCCTCATAAAGGGCTGTTTGTTTCCTTGCATTTTGCAACTTTGCATTGAAAAATGGGATCTACAAGACCAAAATCTTGAATTTTAACTAAATACATTGTTTGGTTAGCATTTTTTATCATAAAATTGAGCCGCCAAGGATTAATGCATCAATTCTAATTTCCTAAAAATATCTGATTTCACTCGATTTTCTTGAGACTTATCTAAAAAGGAAAAAGTAGTGATATTCTAATATTCAAAAATGCTAACAATATCTCTCTAAATGTACAAATTTTCTCTGTCTCGCATCACTAAATTACTCTAACTCAACAGGTTCATGACCCAAGCCTGTTCACAAGAGCGAGAGCATTACTAGTGACCCTGCTCACCTCCGCCACCTTCTTCCTCGTAACAAAATGCATCCTGCTACGTGCTGTACTCATTTGAGCCTCCTCCTGCATCTGGAGACTGAGAAGACACATGCTCTGGTCCGTAATAGCAGCGCTGAGCCACGTCTGCACGTTGCTCAACCTCAGCAAGCGACGGCCTCCTCGCTCTCCCCATGTGTCGAAGCTGCCAACTCGATATCTCCGCAGCATCTCCGCACTATCGGCCATCGTCGTGACACAATCCCCAAATGCCATTGTTGGCTCGGTCTGAATCGTCGAACTGCGACCTCTAATTAACGAGAGACGGGTTACGTAGGTGGATGCATGCCCCGCGGGCTCGACTGGCGCTTACGGAGACAGCGGCGTAGGCGAGCTGGCGGTGGCTGCGGTGGACGACGGGAGCGTATGGTGAGAGACTGTCTGCGCAGAGTCTTGGATAGGTGGTGGGTTTGCAGGAGTTGAGGATGAAACTGTTCGGGGGTTTGGCAGCAGAGAGGGAGATGTGGAGGGTGATGATGAGGAGGAGAGAGATAGCACTGTAATATTCCATAATTGAGGTTTTGTGATGATTAGTTGTGTTGATCTTTGGATGTTGTAATTGTTGTTTTGTGTTGTACGTATGTCGTTCATGATGGGGATGTTGAAGGGTTTTTATAGGCAAACGAGGAAGCGATCATCTAGCTGCATCACAGCTTGTAACGTGACGAGGCATTTGATTAGTAGTGCTCTATATTACAGGCTAATTAATTAGGCTTAATTGTTGGCGATTAGCTGGTAAAGAGAAAAAATTAATTAATCAGGAGCGTGAGTGGGTTGGGAGTGAGAGAAATTAGGAATGATTCTCGGTCTCCCTATGCATCTACCTCTGATTTGGAATTGAAACCGTGGAAGCTTCGCTCCTCATGACAAGGATCTAGGGCTCGTGCGGTTGCCCATTGATCCCAACGTTAATTTATTTTAAGTTTCTTAGAGAAATAATTAATGGTACCACCTCTTGCTCATCAAATAGATCGTGAGCAAATTAACATATACAAAAGAATGCACAAATAGAACACAGCAAGATTGGGAACAGATACCTCTAGGCCACTTGAGTAACGACAGCACATGTTGGCATGTGTGAAAGTTAATTTGAAGATGACTTGACTGGATATCCAGTAAGATATTAAAGAGCATTGTAGCTACCAAATCAATATTTGGCTGTAATATTTTATACATTGTGTCGCCGTAAAATTGGAAATGTGGAATCGCGTATTAAGGAAGAAATAATAATTGATGTTTCTTAGTCTCCAATGGACGGGCAAGAAACTACGAATATTTTTTTTGGTAAATGAAATTTTTTTCCATTTTCAATTGAAAGCAGCTAATAGGACAATTTAAACTTAGGCATAACCAAGTCCACAATACAAAACTGAAACCAAAAAAAATAAAGAAATAGCTACTCAGCTATAAAAATACAACAAAGAGTATCAGATGGCCTCATAAAGGGGCTGTTTGTTTCCTTGCATTTTGCAACTTTGCATTGAAAAATGGGATCTACAAGACCAAAATCTTGAATTTTAACTAAATACATTGTTTGGTTAGCATTTTTTTATCATAAAATTGGAGCTGCCAGTAGGATTAATGCATCAATTCTAATTTCCTAAAAATATGCTGATTTCACTCTGATTTTTACTGAGACTTATCTAAAAAGGAAAAAGTAGTGATATTATACCATATTATCCTCAACAAATTCATGTTCAACCAAACAAGAATTTTTTGCTTAGATTTGTCATTCATCAAATCCTCTTCAATATGCATGCAAACAAACATGATTATGAATATGGATTTTTTAAAATCTGTGACATGCATCAAAACTAATCCATGAACATAAAGATGATCATCATTACAAAAAGCTTCACCATCCTTATAGCATACTTAGAGGGGTGGAAACGAATCGAATTTGATCGAATACCTTTAAATTTGAATTCGAATTCGATTTATTCCAACGAATTTGAATTCGAATTCGAATTTGTGTCGAATGTGTAGAAGGTGTTCAAATTCGATCGACTCTATTAACTAGCTATTCGTTAAATATTCATGAATATTTGCTAGCACACTTGGTTAAGGCACTTTCTTTTTAATTTGAGGTCATGTGTTCAAATCCTATGTTGGTATTTTATTTGTTTTATTATTTTTCTTTTTCTACATGTTGCATAATTAGCATAATTACTTAAGGATTACTATGATATCTTACAACTAAAATTATTAAATTTATATATTTATAAATCATTAATTTATATATTTATCAATAGTAATATTAACATAAAAATTAATATAATGCAATAATGTAGAAGCGAGAAAAATATCTCATTATAGATTTTAGATCTACATGAAATTATTTTCTATCAAAATTTTTAGCAACTTAAGAATGTAATCTAAGCTAAAATTTGCATAAGAATTTATTTCTAGTAGATATTTCCTTATAATATATGTCAACATGGTAAATATCTCAAGTGCAACTTTAAAGAACAAATATTCTATGATAAATTAAACTTAGAGGATTAAAATGTAAAACATAAATGACCTTTTAATAATCAACTAAATCGAATATACCTTTGGTTAGATTCTATTCATTTATGAGTCGAATACTTAAAAATATTCATTTACAATTTAATGAACTGTCGAGTCAAATATGGCGAATAGCTGGATGAATAGTAACTGAACAGTTTATTAATTATTTGTTTTATTTCCACCCCTACTTGAGGGCTCTGAAGACCAAGATGTAGCCTTTTGTTTCTTTCATGCCATAATACATACACTGTCGTAGCAAAGGCCAGTTTCTGAACTTTAAAATAAAATCTTTTCCCCTTAAACTACAAAAAGTGTTGCAAGATCCTAGACCATTCACAAGCTTTGAATTTGAAATCCAACCAAGACATAATATTGTTCTATACTATCAATGAATAGGAGCAGCTGAAGAAAAGGTGGAGGCCGGTTGCCCTCTGAATCAGAATTACATAGTATACAATTTGTACTGTAAGAAATACCAAATTGGCATAACTTGTCTTTTGTAAGCAATCTTTTATATTCATAGGCAACCATAACATGAAGGATGTTGGATTTTGGATGCAAGCCCGGAGGATGAATAGAGTTGCACAGACATTTCGCCAAATATCAAGATATATATGCAACGGAAATAATTATGAAATAAATAAATAACACCACAATTACAAACAAAGAGAATTTTAAGTGGTTCAGATAAATCCTATCTCTACTATTCCTTCTCTCAAAGAGGCTTCTACACTATGACAAATGTTCTCTTGGATTACAAACCCAAATCTAGTAAGCTTTACAAGACATGCACCCTAGATTACTCTCTAATCTAGTCGTCTAAACCCAAACAAGTTATACCATTGTATCACCCTAGCTCTATGCTAGCAACCTTTAGTTAACCACGGCTTGAGTATGCCGACACCCCAATCAAAATTGATCATAGAAAGAAGTATTGTTTTACAACTCAAAAAAAATCAATTAAGCACATAATTGAAAAGAAATTACAGCCTTTTGTTTGATCAAACCGTTCTTTAAAGATGAAAGTTTAGCTATGAAATAACGACGGTGAAGCAAACGATCCTAGGGCAGCGACTGTTGATGGAGAATGATCCAAGGATGTAGAACACGGTGATGTTGCAAGTGAGAAGCCTTAGGGATGATCCGGCTAATGAAAGCAATCAATTCTTCAAACCCTAATATCTTCTCTCTCTTTATTTCTCATTTTCTTCTTTCAATTAAGTCAACAACACTTAGAATATATATATATATATATATATATATATATATATATATATATATATATATATATATATATATATATATATATATATATATATATATATATATATATATATATATATATATATATATATATATATATATATATATATATATAGCTCCTATAAACTTAAGTGGATAGAAATACTTGTCCACCAAACTTTTATCCCTTCATTATGCTTTGAGATTTGTGCTACACGTCAATGCTATCTTTGAGATTTGTGCCTTTATTTGTATCACATGCTAGCACAAATCTCAATGCAAAATCAATTGATAAAAAGTTGGTGGACAAATGTCTTCTATCCACTTAAGTTTATAGGAGCTTTACTTTATATATATATATATATATATATATATATATATATATATATATATATATATATATATATATATATATATATATATATATATATATATATACATATCGATAACGATCAGCGATTAGAGATTAAATCTCAGCAAAGCTGCAATTTCGACTAAGGGTCCATCGATGGGCACATTGCTCATTGATGGGTAAAGTTCTCTTTGTCAAAATTATCCACGAAAAAGAGTTAACAAATCGATTGAATACAGCAACAGGTCAATCAGTGGACATGACGCTCATTGATGGGCAAATGACCAATCGATGAGTGATGTGCTTATCAATGGATCTACTGGCAGGTTCATCGATTTGAGCTGAGACTCATATCTTTTATCACCCATTTTCGAATATATACTTTGTCATCCTACACAAGTGATCTCAAAAATAAATTACTAATAAATTAAAGTTTTTTTATTATTTTTTTAGATAAAAATAGGGCAAAATGCCCTATTCAAAAGATGTATATATAATAAGATCAAGGAATTTACAAAAACCAAAAGTAAGACAAACAACCTTAGAGAGGGATGAGGGATAGGACCATAGCCATCACCTCAAACCACAATATAAGATCCAAAATCTAATTATTAGTTAAATAATTACAAAAGATTGCTGATATACCATCAGTTACCAAAGACATAAGAGGCTACAGTTAGGCCAAAGACGCAAAATAAACACAAAGTATTAGAGTATCAGTATCCATATCTGAGTATCCACAACTGAATTAGAAACATCAAAAAACCATTACCCCAATTCTTCACTACTACTCAGGAGCTCTTCAAGCTTCTTATCCTTAAGGATAGTCTTCAACTTAACTGCCTTCTTGTGTCGAGAGCTACGTGTCCAGAAACACATAAAATAGGCAACGTTAGCTGCCAACTTTGAAGGATCCCGCAGCTCATCTTTAAAAACTTTGTTGTTCCTCTCTCTCCATAAACACCAGCAAAGTGTATGTAAAAGAATAGACCATAGCTTTTGATAAACTGACCGTTAGAGATCAGAGTAAACAGGTCATGATTGATAGAAGAAATGCCCAATTTAGGAAGGAAGTATTGCCAAATACCACGAGCATAGTGCCAACTGATGAAAAGATGGTTCGCTGTTTCCTCTACTTCATTGCAAACAGGGCATAAATGATCATCTTCCCAACCTTTCTTAATCAAGTTATCTTTAGTGTGCGGTTTGTTCTTTGATAACAACGGAAAAACTCTTGACTTTGAGAGGAATATATGAACCCCATATAGACTGATATAAAGCATAGTTAACACCACCAGAATTTAGAAAGCAGTAATAGGAGTTCACCGAAAACAGGTTTGATTTAGTTAAAGGCCAAAAGGGGGTATCCATAGCATCTGTAGTATGTGGAGTTGACGATAACAACTCAAACAAAGCAAGGACTTCTTGTTTTTGAAGTAGAGATAGCTCTCCTAAGTCTGAGGTTTCCAAATCCTTGTGTTACCTCTTAGCATGCTCGGGAGCTCACGGATACATTTATGGAGAAGGCAAGATTATATGCCTTTGGATATAGACTAGTTAGTGAGAAATTTCCTACCCATTTGTCTTCCCAAAATTTGATCCTAGAACCCTCACCAAGGCACCATGTGACCATACCCCTCAAACCAGGGCTAACAAAAGCGACATCATGCGAATTTAGAGATTAATCTAGAGGATGGTGTACAAAAGAGAGGAGAATTATGATGACTATAGAGAGTAGAAATTATTTTTCCAACAAAGGCTGTCATGACTCGACCTATATATATATATATATATATATATATATATATATATATATATATATATATATATATATATATATATATATATATATATATATATATATATATATATATATATATATATATATATATATATATATATATATATATATATATATATATATATATATATATATATATATATATATATATATATATATATATATATATATATATATATATATATATATATATATATATATATATATATATATATATATATATATATATATATATATATATATATATATATATATATATATATATATATATATATATATATATATATATATATATATATACATATCGATAACGATCAGCGATCGAGATTAAATCTCGACAAGGCAATTTCGACTAAGGGTCCATCGATGGGCACATTGCTCATTGATGGGCAAATGACCAATCGATGAGTGATGTGCTTATCAATGGATCTGGCGAGTTCATCGATTTGGTGAGACTCATATCTTTTATCACCCATTTTGAATATATACTTTGTCATCCTACACAAGTGATCTCAAAAATAAATTACTAATAAATTAAAGTTTTTATTATTTTTTAGATAAAAATAGGGCAAAATGCCCTATTCAAAAGATGTATATATAATAAGATCAAGGAATTTACAAAACCAAAAGTAAGACAAACAACCTTAGAGAGGGATGAGGGATAGGACCATAGCCATCACCTCAAACCACAATATAAGATCCAAAATCTAATTATTAGTTAAATAATTACAAAAGATTGCTGATATACCATCAGTTACCAAAGACATAAGAGGCTACAGTTAGGCCAAAGACGCAAAATAAACACAAAGTATTAGAGTATCAGTATCCATATCTGAGTATCCACAACTGAATTAGAAACATCAAAAAACCATTACCCCAATTCTTCACTACTACTCAGGAGCTCTTCAAGCTTCTTATCCTTAAGGATAGTCTTCAACTTAACTGCCTTCTTGTGTCGAGAGCTACGTGTCCAGAAACACATAAAATAGGCAACGTTAGCTGCCAACTTTGAAGGATCCCGCAGCTCATCTTTAAAAACTTTGTTGTTCCTCTCTCTCCATAAACACCAGCAAAGTGTATGTAAAAGAATAGACCATAGCTTTTGATAAACTGACCGTTAGAGATCAGAGTAAACAGGTCATGATTGATAGAAGAAATGCCCAATTTAGGAAGGAAGTATTGCCAAATACCACGAGCATAGTGCCAACTGATGAAAAGATGGTTCGCTGTTTCCTCTACTTCATTGCAAACAGGGCATAAATGATCATCTTCCCAACCTTTCTTAATCAAGTTATCTTTAGTGTGCAGTTTGTTCTTTGATAACAACCAGAAAAAACTCTTGACTTTGAGAGGAATATATGAACCCCATATAGACTGATATAAAGCATAGTTAACACCACCAGAATTTAGAAAGCAGTAATAGGAGTTCACTGAAAACAGGTTTGATTTAGTTAAAGGCCAAAAGGGGGTATCCATAGCATCTGTAGTATGTGGAGTTGACGATAACAACTCAAACAAAGCAAGGACTTGCTGTTTTTCAGAAGTAGAGATAGCTCTCCTAAGTACAGGTTTCCAAATCCTTGTGTTACCTCTTAGCATGCTCTGGGAGCTCACGGATACATTTATGGAGAAGGCAAGATTATATGCCTTTGGATATAGACTAGTTAGTGAGAAATTTCCTACCCATTTGTCTTCCCAAAATTTGATCCTAGAACCCTCACCAAGGCACCATGTGACCATACCCCTCAAACCAGGGCTAACAAAAACAGCATCATGCCAGAATTTAGAGATTAATCTAGAGGATGGTGTACAAAAGAGAGGAGAATTATGATGACTATAGAGAGTAGAAATTATTTTTCCAACAAAGCTGTCATGACTCAGAACTTTCCAAACCCACTTAGATAGAAGGGCATAGTTGAAGTTAGTCAAGTTAAGGACTCCTAAACCCCTTCTTTTTTAGACTTGCATACTAAATTCCAATTCACCAAAGCTTTCCCTTTTGAAGTTGAAGAAGTCACCCCCCCCCCCCCAAAGAAAATTGCGACGCAATCTGTCTATAGATTTGACCACCCAACCAAATAATTTAAAGAAAGACATGTAATAAAGAGGAAGAGAGAATAATACAGAATTAACCAAAATAAGTCAACCTCCAATTGATAGAGATTTACTTTTCCAAAGAGAGAGCTTACGAGAAAAGGAGTCAAGGAGGGGTTGCCATTCATGTTTAGATAGAGAGCCAAGCTTAAGAGGAAGACCTAGATATTTGAAAGGAAACGTCTCCAGAGAACATTGCATAGAATTAGCAAAAGATGCACCTCTGTCTTGGTGTTTACTACAATAAAACAGAGAGGTTTTGGCATAGTTGATACCAAGGCCAGTGATATCCTCAAAGAGATAGAAAATTGTTTTGAGACTAGAAATATCTGAATGAGTTGCTCGACAGAAAATAAGGGTATTATCTGCAAATTGCAGTGAACGAATAGAGTTAAGGGGACCTTTAAGATGAAGCTTAGAGAGATCACCAGCATTAACGCTATTAACTAGAAGCTCGTTAAGAACATTAGCAACTAGAATAAACAACATAGGAGATAAAGGATCTCCCTGCTTTAGACCCCGACCACAGTTAAAGAATTTTGTAGGAGAGCCATTGACCAAAATAGAAGATTTGGAAGAACTAAGGATATTTTCAACCCAAGAACACCATTTAGGACCAAAACCTCTAGCATTCAAGAGCGTTTGAACGAAAGACCAACTCACACAATCAAAGGCTTTCATGAAGTCTATTTTAAAAATGCGGATTTCCTTTTTCTTGGAGCAACAGTTATGGATCTTCTCACTAGCAAGGATAATGGAATCAAGAGTAGATTTACCCGCTTGAAAAGATGATTGTGTATGATCCACAAGAGAAGGAAGAAGAGGAGTTAACCTGTTAGCTAGGACTTTAGTAAAAATTTTGAAGATACCATTCAGAAGACTAATAGGCCTAAAATCTTAAACACGATTAGCTCCTTCAACTTTGGGGATAAGGGTAACGAAGGAAAAGTTGATATAATGAAGAGAATAGGCATCTAAGAAAAGGCTATTTAAGAAGGATAGAATATCATCTTTAATTGAATCCCAGAAGAGTTGATAGAAAAGAATTGGGAAGCCATCAGGACCAAGAGATTTATCTGGATGAAGATCAAAGACTGCTTTCTTGATCTCTTCAGAGGAAAAAGGATCATCTGGAGATGAAAGGGATCCTAAAACAAAAGGATACATGAAATCCCAATCCATAACAAAAGATGAAGGGGGCAGAGGCTTTGAAAAGAGAGAAGTAGGAAAGAAAAGTCTCTCTGATATCACTAGTAGAGGAGAGAAGACAATCATTATGAATTAGGGAAGGAATAAAATTCCTACGCCTATGGGCAGAAGCAGATTTATAGAAAAAGCCTGTGTTTGAATCACCTTCATGAAGCGAATCACCTTCATGAAGTCATAGAATCTTGGAACGTTGTCTCCAATAGACCTCTTCAACTTTGGAGATATCAAAAAGATTAGATTTAAGATTAACACGCTGACTTAACTCATCTTGGGAGAAAGGACGAGCTTCTTCAATGAGAGATAAGGATTCAATCTCAGAGAGAATATTTCTCTTGGTTCCATCAATAGACCCAAAGATATATCTTTTCCACCATTTAAGTCCTCTTTTAAGAATTTTAAGTTTGGTAAAGAAACTAACCACATGAGACCCTCTACAAACAAAAGATTGCCAACAACCCCTCACATAAGATGGGAAAGAAGAGTGAGACACCTAAGATATTTCAAATCTGAAAAGAGGAGAAGGTTTAAAACAGGAAGTATCCAAGATTATAGAACAGTAATCCGAACAAGCAGATGGATAAGAGTATTGCACCAAAGATGGGAATTTTGATTCCAAATCACTAGAAATAAGGAAACGATCAAGTCTAGCAAGGACAGGGGTAGCTCTCAGGTTAGACCAAGTAAAAAGTCTCCCATTAAGAGGAAGGTCAATAAGAAAGAGTTTATTAACCAGACTCTAAAAGTTATGAATGTCACAATGAGACCCAGAACGACCACTCCTTTCCGAAGCATAAAGAGTAACATTGAAATCCCCACAGAGGACCTAAGAAAAAGAGAAAATACTACGGACTCTTTCTATTTCTCACCAACAAACTTCTTTATCCTCTTTATCTAAAGAGGCATAGACAGTAGTAACCATAAACTTCCAATTAAAAGGTTTATGGATGAGAATGACAGATATTGAAAAGATGCCAATGTAAGACTCAATGTAATCAAACATGGATTCATTCCATCCCAGAAGTATACCACCTCTAGATTCAGATGCATCTAGACATAGCCATGATGTGATTCTATTGTTACCTAAGCTCTTAAGAGTAGAGGGTCTAACAGAGCTAAGTTTAGATTCTTGAATACAAACTATATCAAGACTAGCAAAGAAAATACCATCCCTAACTAATCTACATTTAGCAGGATCGTTTAGACCTCTAACATTCCAGGAACCTATCTTCATAAAAGAACTATATAGAAAACACCATCAACTGGGCAGGGGAAAAGTAAGAAAATCCTCAGACTTCCTCACCTCTCGCCACCTCCATAGACTTCAGTTTAAGAATACCTTCCATAGGGATAGGTTCTTTCAGACCACAGTTAGCAGAGATAGAAGTAATATCAACTGCTAACTTATCGTTAATAGGCAGAGAAGTAGAGACAGATGAGTAGGACTTACCCATCTTAGCTGATGAGCCCCTAGAACGAGAAGCCGCCAGAAACCGTCGATACTTCGAAGCGCTGATAGGTTTCTTAACAAGCTTCAAACGACCAATAAGCTTCTTCTTTTTGGCCTTGGCGAATTGCTCGAAACCTGGAGGGAGAGAGATAGAATTGGCGCCTGCTTTGGCTGACTCACTGATCGAGTCAAATGCTGAGTCAGATGGGAGAGCTCCCGAAAGATTGGCTCGCTGACGTGGCAAATTTGATCCTCCCACCCTCTGAATGCGTAAGAAATCCTCCCATTGATTTTCGCTCCACAGATTCTACAGCGATGTGCGGGAGAATAGGTGGGAGGGAGATACGAATATTCTGAGATTTATGTTGAAGATCTGGAGATTCCTTAGATGATTCCGCTGATCCCACTCTATTTGAATTTGAAAGATGGGGATTTACCAATTTGCCCTTTTGTCTATTATCCTCCATAACTGGGGCATTTGGCTGGCTGGTGATCACCGGTGGCTAAACGACTTCTTCCTCCTTAGGGCCTTGATCCACCCAGCCCGATGACGATGAATCTTCACCCTCCCACTTAAGCGTATTCTCTCAAACTTCAAACTTATTGTCAAAATCCTTCTCTTTAACCAGCTTTCCAATTGCCTTCAGAGAAGCCCATCCCACTAGCAAAGTATTATCATAAGGCGAATGGCATCGGAATTGAATTTCGACAGGAATGAGAGATAAGTCCCTGACTTTGAGTAGAACTTTACAGTTAGAGAAGTTGTTCCTAAATGCGACATCGTTCAAACATGAGATACACTCTCCAACATCCTTAAGAAGAACTTCCAGGAATTCCCAATCCCATAAATGATAAGGCAGATAATCGATCCGAACCCAAGTAAGAATTGGATCTGGGATGATCTTGAGACCCAAATCTTCTCTCCAACGAAGAAAACGCCCTTTGAAATCCCCATATCCACCATCTTCATATCTTCAGTCTTTTCAATCATGTCAAAATCAGGGAATTGAACCAAAAAGCTATTTCCTGCCGCTCGAACAACTTTATGGGGCTAACCCTTAGTGTTGAACTTGTAGGAGAGCATCTCCCGAAGTTCGGAAAGAGAAGGAAGTCCCCTACTCACATAGAAGATTGCAAAGGAAGAAAGGGTTGTAATGTGATCCTTGATGCCTGGGGGTAGAGAGACAATCGGCGTAGCTCTAATGGCTGCCAGGCATTCTCGAGATTTGTGACCTAAGCTGTTGCATCTAAAGCAAACAATGTCCCCCATCTTACAAGAATTTGCCAAGTGATTGGGGTCACCACAGAGGAAGCACCGCTTATTAGGGCCTGAAGAACAAACCAAAGAGTTCCTATAATCCTTGTTAATCTTTTTCCGATTGACTACTTGTGTCCACCCATCGTCATCTTGATAGGAAATAGGGTTTTGCTTTGGATTAGAAGAAGGGGGGAAAACTGCTGCTTTGAGAAGAAGGAAGAAAAAGTTTTCTCGAAAGGAGGACGACCGCGAGTAGACTGCTCAAGTGGAGGCGGTTTGGGGCCTAGAATACCCCGATGGTTGCTGACGGAAGACAAAAAGGCATGATTTTTACCTCGAAATTGATGCTTCCCCACTGATGCGTATGAGAGCAAGGGATGAGAACTTAATCTGTGATTATTGCGATAATCTCCACGATAATCTCCACGACCCTATTTTTTTGTATGATACTATACGGACAATGTCCTAACAAAGGAAAACTTAGAAATAACAAAGTTATCCCACACAACATGAGCCCAGGGAACAATAGAACTTGTAGAGAACATATGCATATATGCAAGAAAGATTTTAAAGTTACCACCAATGATACATTTATCCATCTGTTGAAAGACACCCTCAGAAAATATATATAGTATAATAGGAACACATGTGGAATTTCTTCAGATGTTTTTTTCCCCTTATTCAGGGATAGATGAGATAGATGAGCAGCGAGGTGAATTTGCACAATGAAAAAGAGTTGGGGCCTAGTTGGCAACTTGAGTCAAACCGATTAATTTATGGAATAAAAGTCAGTCTAAGATTAATCTCAGTTTGTCAAATAACAGAATCAGGACGTAAACTCATTTTGTTAGGTCAAAATTTGAACTTTTTTTTTAATTTTATTTTTGAGGAACCTGAAAAATTACATTACATTGCTTGGGAGGAAAACCATCATAACTAAACTAGCTTAGATTAGTTCTGGTCGGGGAGAGTTGTGAATCTACCCTTATTAGTTAATCTGGAAGAACTGCGATATTAAAGTGAGAGCACTTCTTGAGAATAAAAAAAGCATAAAATATGAACCTCTTCCTAGTACACAGAAGCTGTGATCAGTCTAATGTCACTATCTCGATGATTTCCCGAGAATTATAAATTTTCCTACTTTTCACTATATAAACAAATTAATTAAATTGATTTAGTTACACTCATTCAGCATTACTGTTGGCCACTTAACCAATGGATACCAGGAAACTAGAATTAAGCAAGCAAACAACAGTTGACTTTTTTTATTTATATTAATTATGTGCTCGTGTATGATGATGTTGCTGAGTTTTGACTAGTCAACTGTTGCCAACTCAACCGACAATCAAATCCCCCATCTAATTGAATAAAATTTTAATAGTGTAGAGTTTGATTGACTTAACCGTATAAAACTTTGCAACCGTGAATGCTAAACTTATGCTGGAGATTTGGTGGCCAAGTTGCCGAATTAAGGGGAATATATCATGCTACATTTAATTGTGTGAGATTTGAATTTCTTGTGTTTAATTCAAATTTCAAAAACTTTGTTTAGTTAGATATTGTCGCAACACTAAAATGTTGTTGCAACAATAAAATAAGTAAAAAATAAAGGTGTCGGAACAACACTCAAATTTAAGAGTGTTGTAATACCTTGTGTTATAACACCATCAACATTTGTTGTGAAAGAGCACAAAAAGTAAAAGTTTTCTTAAAACCATAATCTATATACACACATTTAATAATCCCTTATACAAATTCTTTTTGAAAAAATTCTAAAAAGAAATTTATTTCATAACATATGGCTAGGAAATTTTTTGTTTTGAATCCATGAAATAAATTTGATTTTAGAAAATCCCGAACGCAACTTGAACTCCATTCTGCTTATTAAAAAAAAGGAAAAAAGATATGAAAAATGTAAACAACCAGTTATGAGCAATGTAGGCATGGCTAGGGGATCTAACGATTCCCTCATCCTTTTTCTTTAAAAAAAATGAAAAATGAAAAAAGAAGAAGAAAAAATTACATTGAGCTGATTGCATCGGATTAACTTTAAGATCGAATTTCTACGTTGTGCGCAAACCAAGTTGAGCTAAAGATGGGCTATGATTGGCCGCTATGATCACATTAATAAAAAAGCCATTGGAAACAAATGAATGGGGGTCTTTAATTGGCCCACTGGCGCCTTCCTAAGAACTAAATTACAAATACCATGGGCCGAAAAGCGTGCTTCTCCTTTTAATGATTGTTCATTTATTTGTTGTGAAAAGATTGGGTCCGGATTCCCTACAGTATTGATTGTAGAAAATGCTTACAATTGTTAGGTAGACAAATATTATTGGTTTCCTCAGCAGTTCTCATAATTAAAATCTTTTTATATAATTTAAATAATTAATATCATTCATAGGGTTCGCTAAGTGAAAAATTTTGATTAGTGGATTGTATATAATCTCTACACCTAAAAATGTAGAGGATCTCTACCCAAATTGGTTTACTCATCATCGATTTATTCCTGGAGTAGGAATAGTATCAAAATGCCTGCACCGTACATGATGGAGCCAAGTATTTTGTTTGGAGGGGAACAGTTTGGTAATTTCACTGTTCCCCATTTAGCACAAATGAATACCGCACTATGTGGGCTGGGGTTCTAATAGAATCCGTACTCTGTTGTTTTTGGTGAGCACGAATTCTATCAGAACCCCACAAGGTGCGGAGTTCATTTATGCTAAACAGGGGCAGTAAAATTACTAAACTACCCTCTCAAAACAAAATACTCAGCTAAGAACGCTCTGTAGGGTGCAGGGCGTTCTGTTACGATTCCTACTCATTCTGTGTTGGTTACTTGCGGATAGATCCTGATCCTCTATATTATTGCTCAATTATGGATAGACCCTGCATAGTTCTATTATTGTAAATAGACTCCTATAGTGAAACTTTCTAAACTCTTATCACTAGAAAGAGTTTTTGTTTTTGTTTTTGTTTTTATTTTTTGTTTTGTTTTTTGTTTTTTTGTTTTTTGTTTTTTTTTTTTTGGTGTGTGTGTTGTGGTGGTTTTTTTGGATGGGGGAGGGGGATCTATATGTAGATTAATAGACAGGAAGTCTATTCGCAATAGACAACAACTATAAAACTAGAGAGGGGGTCTATCGTAGACAAGTACAACAACTATAAAACTAGAGAGGGGGTCTATCGTAGACAAGTACAACAACTATAAAACTAGAGAGGGGGTCTATCGTAGACAAGTACAACAACTATAAAACTAGGGGGGGTCTATCTGTAGACAACAACTATTGTAGAACATGCACAAAAACATGCACAAGACAGTTTTCAGGTTCAATAGTCGACTACTAGGCATTGTAGTCGACTAATCTGATGTATTAGTCGACTAATCTGATGTATTAGTCGACTAATCTGATGTATTAGTCGACTAATCTGATGTATTAGTCGACTAATCTGATGTATTAGTCGACTAATCTGAAGTAGTAGTCGACTAATGCAGGCGGTCGAATACGGGTTTGGTTTTAAACCCGGTTCGTTTAGAGTTTCTATATAACCCTAAACCTGATTATTAGGGTAGTTTTAAGCACGTTTTGGAGCAGCCTTTGAGAGGGTTTTGTGCATCTTTGGAGAGGAGATCTTTTGAGAGATTGAGAGGTTTGTTTTTAGGGTTTCTTTGTGAGAACTTGTAATCCTAATTTGTATTCTCTCTTTCTATTAGTGAAAATCCCCTCCTTACCCGTGGGCGTAGGCAACTTGCCGAACCACGTAAATCTCGTGTCTTTACTCTTTTATTGTGTTTTGGCTTTCCGTTTGTGGTGGTTTCTCTCGACGGTTCCGCGGTCCGCGCGCCCAACAATTGGTATCAGAGCTATTGTTCAGATTGGAAGTGGTGTAATTTCTAATTTGAGGGGGTGTTCGGTGATTCCTGAGAGAAGCGGATTCACGAAGACAAACAGAGGATGGCGTCAACGATGCATCGATCAAAGTGGGAAAATTCGAGATTGAAAAGTTCAATGGGAAGAACGACTTTTCCTATTGGAGGATGCAGATGAAAAACTTTCTAATTTCGCAAAAATTGCACAAGGCTTTGGATGGAAAGGAGAAGAAGAACAAGGATATGTCTGGTGAGGATTGGGAGGAGTTGGATCTCGGAAGCAGTCGATTATCCTATGCCTTGAGAGGGATGTAGCTTTCTTGGTAGATGGAGAGGAAGCGGTACAGGCGTGTGGAAGAAGTTAGAGGGTACCTTCATGACGAAGAGTCTAACTAACTGGATCTACTTAAAATCCAAATTGTATACTTGAAAGATGGAGGAGGGCTCATCAATCCGGGAATACATCAACAAGTTTGATAGGATCATATCAGATTTGAAAGACATAGATGTTAAAGTAGGAGACGAGGATCAGGCGCTTCTACTACTGTCTCTAGAAGTCTTATGAAAACACAGTGCAAACACTGATGCTTGTGGGAGAAAATTTGAAGATGGATGAGACTAGAACGGCACTTCTAGCGGACGATCTTTGGAAGATTGCAACTAGTGACATGGCCACTGGTGGTAACAAGGAACAAGCGCAGGGATTGTTTGCAAGAGGAAGGAGCAATGAGCGAGGAAAAGGCAAGGGAGGAAAGTCTAGATCTAAATCAAGACCTCTTGCGGGGAAAAGAATGTTTCAAGTCGCGGTGAAGCCGGGCATTTCAAAGTCGATCGTCCAAATAAGAGAGTAGGTGGAAAGAAGAACAACAACAAGACCGAGAGGAGAGAGGGCAAGGAAGAAGCGAGCTACGTTTGAGAGGAAGGGGCGATAAGGAGTGCTATGTCGTCCGCGGTGGCGAGGATATCTCCGGAAGTGGATACTTGATTCGGTTGCTCTTACCATATGTGTCCAAATAGGAAGTGGTTTACTACCTACGAGGCATTGATGGTGGGCTGTATTGATGGGGAATAACCATGCTTGTAAAGCAGTGGGGCTAGGTAATATCAAAATCAAGATGCATGATGGAGTGGTTCGAACCTTGGCGGATGTGAGGCATGTTCCCGACTTGCGGAAGAATCTTATCTCGGTTGGTGCTTTGGACTCGGTGGTTGCGAGGATTGTGGCGAGCGGAGTGAAGAAGGTTGTTCGTGGTTCCTTAGTAGTGATGAAGGGTGTTCGTCACGGTAATCTATATACTCTCGAATGCAGCGGTGGCAGAGATCTGGCGGTTGGAAGCTGAAGGAAGTGGTGGAGACCCATGTGAGCACACACGGTTATGGCATAGGCGGCTTGGGCATATGTCGAGAAGGGTCTAGTTACGCTTGGTAAAGAGGGTCTGGCGAAGAATCTGAAGGAACCTAGCATGGATTTTTGCGAGGATTGTGTGTATGGAAAGTCACCACGGGGTCAAGTTTCGAGCAGCAAGTCTAAGAGCGAGGGATACTAGATTATGTGCACACGGATGTTTGGGGTCCAGCTCAAACCACTTCTAAGGGTGGTTCCGTGTATTATGTCTCGTTTATAGATGATTATTCTAGGTATGCTTGGATTTACTTTACGAAGCACAAGAATGAGGTGTTGAGACATTCAAGAAGTGGAGAACAATGGTTGAGAACAGACAGAAAGAAATTGAAGGCGAGATCGATAGCAGTGCAGTATCTGAGATGGTGCTTTCAAGGAGTTACGTGATCGGGGAGAATTGTTCGACCTTGGGCGATCAGTCTACACCACAACGAGAATGGGGTTGCGGAGAGGCCGAACCGAACAACTGCGGGGAGAAAGCGGTGAGTATGCGATCTTATGCGAGATTGGGCAGCGAATGGTGGGCGGCGGTGGCTCTGACTTGTTACATTGTGAACCGTTCACCACATTCGATATTGGATGGTGATACACCTATAGGGTGTGGTCGAGAGAACATCACGATTATGATAGGCTCGAAATTTCGGATGTACCGCCTACTATCACGTCAACGAGGGAAAGCAGCGAGGGCCAAGAAGGCAATATTCTTGGGATATGCAAAGGCGTAAAGGCTATCGCCTTTGGTGTCTGGAAGATTCAAAGTTAAGTGGTCAGCGGGGATGTTACCTTTGATGATTATTCTAGGTATGCTTGGATTTACTTTACGAAGCACAAGAATGAGGTGTTGAGACATTCAAGAAGTGGAGAACAATGGTTGAGAACAGACAGAAAGAAATTGAAGACGAGATCGATAGCAGTGCAGTATCTGAGATGGTGCTTTCAAGGAGTTACGTGATCGAGGGAATTGTTCGACATCGATCAGTCTACACCACAACGAGAATGGGGTTGCGGAGAGATCGAACCGAACACCGCAGGCAAGGAGTATGCGATCTTATGCGATTGGGCAACGAATGGTGGGCGAAGCGGTGGCTCTGACTTGTTACATTGTGAACCGTTCACCACATTCGATATTGGATGGTGATACACCCTATAGGGTGTGGTCGAGAGAACATGCGATTATGATAGGCTCGAAATTTTTGGATGTACGCCTACTATCACGTCAACGAGGGAAAGCTTGACGCGAGGCCAAGAAGGCAATATTCTTGGGATATGCAAAGGCGTAAAGGCTATCGCCTTTGGTGTCTGGAAGATTCAAAGTTAAGTGGTCAGCGGGGATGTTACCTTTGATGAGAAATCCATAATTGCTAGAAGTCCAAGGATAATGGTGTTATGGTGGGAGACTTCTAAGTCTCGGGTTATTGAAATAGAACCTAAAGACCAACTAGGTTCTAATCGTGCTCAAGTGGGAAGTCGGGTAGATGATGAGCTTGGCGGGGAGGAGGTTCAGCGAGGAAAATACACGAGCACTACAATAACAAGAACTCGAGGATAATTTGGCTTCCACTAGGCCAAAGCGAGCATACAAGCGAGTTCGAAGTGGGGGCTGATCAACCCTGAAGCACTATGGGCATGCTAATATGGTTGAATCGCACTCGGTGGAGGAGGGCGAGCGGTCTCCTTCAAGGAAGCTATTCGGGACAAGGATAGTGAGAGTTGGTTGGGCTGCGATGGAGGAAGAGATGGAATCTCTTGGAAGAATCATACATGGGAGGTGGTCCCATTGCCCATAGGAAGAAAAGCTATTGGTTGTAAGTGGGTGTATAAAAGAAAGGAAGATCTTTGAGCTTCGGTGGTGTAAGATACAAGGCGAGGCTAGTGGCTAAGGGTTTTGCCTGAAGAGGGTGTGGATTACAATGAGATATTTTCTCCGGTGGTGAAACACACATCTATTCGGTGCTATTGAGTATTGTTGCTCATGGTGATTTTGAGTGGATCAACTCGATGTTAAAAATGTTCTCTTGCACGGAGACTTGGATGAAGAGATCTACATGCATCAACTGAGGGCTACAAGGTTGAGGATAAGGAGAATCATGTGTGTCGTTTGAGGAAGTCCTTGTATGGATTAAAGCAATCTCCCGGTAGTGGTACAAGCGATTTGACTCCTTCATCTTTGAAGCATGGGTTTTCCGGCGATCATGATTGTTGTGTTTACATTCGAAGCTTCGCGGAGGTAATTTTATCTATCTTCTTTTGTATGTGGATGGCATGCTTATTGCTTCTAAGAGCGGGGTGGAGATAGATAGGCTAAAATCTCAACTTGGTGAAGAGTTCGAGATGAAGGACATGGGTGCCGCTAGGAAAATCTGGGTATGGAGATTAGAAGAGAGGCCGAATCGGCGATTGTTCTTGAGTCGAAGGGCTACATAGAGCGGTGATCGCGAGGTTCGGGATGCAAAGTGCTAAGTCGGTGGTGACTCCATTGGCTCCACACTTTAGGCTTTACGGTAATCAATCTCCCACTCTGTGGAAGAAGGCACATGGGCGTGTTCCCTATGCTAGTGCGGTTGGCGGTTTAATATATGCAATGGTGTGTACACGCCCGGATATTTCCTGGCGGTTAGTGTGGTCGATGGATTCATGGCGAATCAGGAAAAGCTTGGGAAGCGATGAAGTGGGTTCTCGGTACTTAAAGGGTACCGCTATCACGGTCTGTTTTGGTGGAGAAACATGTCGATTGACGGGTTTGTGGACTCGATTATGCGGGCGATCTAGATAGGCGGCGATCTACTACTAGTTATGTATTCGGGATACATGGGGCTCCGGTTAGTTGGCGTCGATGTTACGAGCTCTGATGGCACTTTCTACTACGAGGCCGAGTACATGGCCATGACAGAGGGAGTGAAGGAAGCATCGTGGTTATGGGGTCTTCTAAATGATTTGGGGATTGAGCAGGAAAACGTGAACTTGTGGTGTGATAGTCAGAGTGCAATTTACTTGGCGAAGAATCAGGTTCATCATGCTCGTACCAAGCATATCGATGTCAGGTATCATTTTGTGCGGGATGTCATAGAGGAAGGTGATATTTCTCTCATGAAGGTGCACACAAATGAGAATCCCGCGGACATGTTAACCAAGGTAGTCGACTAATCGTATTGTAGTCGACTAATCGTATTGTAGTCGACTAATCTGAAGTAGTAGTCGACTAATCTGAAGTAGTAGTCGACTAATCGTATTGTAGTCGACTAATCGTATTGTAGTCGACTAATCGTATTGTAGTCGACTAATCGTATTGTAGTCGACTAATCTGAAGTAGTAGTCGACTAATCGTATTGTAGTCGACTAATCTGAAGTAGTAGTCGACTAATCTGAAGTAGTAGTCGACTAATCTGAAGTAGTAGTCGACTAATCTGAAGTAGTAGTCGACTAATCGTATTGTAGTCGACTAATCTGAAGTAGTAGTCGACTAATCGTATTGTAGTCGACTAATCTGAAGTAGTAGTCGACTAATCGTATTGTAGTCGACTAATCGTATTGTAGTCGACTAATCGTATTGTAGTCGACTAATCTGAAGTAGTAGTCGACTAATCTGAAGTAGTAGTCGACTAATCTGAAGTAGTAGTCGACTAATCGTATTGTAGTCGACTAATCGTATTGTAGTCGACTAATCGTATTGTAGTCGACTAATCGTATTGTAGTCGACTAATCTGAAGTAGTAGTCGACTAATCTGAAGTAGTAGTCGACTAATCTGAAGTAGTAGTCGACTAATCTGAAGTAGTAGTCGACTAATCGTATTGTAGTCGACTAATCGTATTGTAGTCGACTAATCTGAAGTAGTAGTCGACTAATCTGAAGTAGTAGTCGACTAATCGTATTGTAGTCGACTAATCGTATTGTAGTCGACTAATCTGAAGTAGTAGTCGACTAATCGTATTGTAGTCGACTAATCTGAAGTAGTAGTCGACTAATCTGAAGTAGTAGTCGACTAATCTGAAGTAGTAGTCGACTAATCGTATTGTAGTCGACTAATCGTATTGTAGTCGACTAATCGTATTGTAGTCGACTAATCGTATTGTAGTCGACTAATCTGAAGTAGTAGTCGACTAATCTGAAGTAGTAGTCGACTAATCGTATTGTAGTCGACTAATCGTATTGTAGTCGACTAATCTGAAGTAGTAGTCGACTAATCTGAAGTAGTAGTCGACTAATCTGAAGTAGTAGTCGACTAATCGTATTGTAGTCGACTAATCGTATTGTAGTCGACTAATCGTATTGTAGTCGACTAATCTGAAGTAGTAGTCGACTAATCTGAAGTAGTAGTCGACTAATCGTATTGTAGTCGACTAATCGTATTGTAGTCGACTAATCTGAAGTAGTAGTCGACTAATCTGAAGTAGTAGTCGACTAATCTGAAGTAGTAGTCGACTAATCTGAAGTAGTAGTCGACTAATCGTATTGTAGTCGACTAATCGTATTGTAGTCGACTAATCGTATTGTAGTCGACTAATCGTATTGTAGTCGACTAATCGTATTGTAGTCGACTAATCTGAAGTAGTAGTCGACTAATCGTATTGTAGTCGACTAATCTGAAGTAGTAGTCGACTAATCTGAAGTAGTAGTCGACTAATCGTATTGTAGTCGACTAATCTGAAGTAGTAGTCGACTAATCTGAAGTAGTAGTCGACTAATCGTATTGTAGTCGACTAATCTGAAGTAGTAGTCGACTAATCGTATTGTAGTCGACTAATCGTATTGTAGTCGACTAATCTGAAGTAGTAGTCGACTAATCGTATTGTAGTCGACTAATCTGAAGTAGTAGTCGACTAATCTGAAGTAGTAGTCGACTAATCGTATTGTAGTCGACTAATCTGAAGTAGTAGTCGACTAATCGTATTGTAGTCGACTAATCTGAAGTAGTAGTCGACTAATCGTATTGTAGTCGACTAATCGTATTGTAGTCGACTAATCTGAAGTAGTAGTCGACTAATCGTATTGTAGTCGACTAATCTGAAGTAGTAGTCGACTAATCTGAAGTAGTAGTCGACTAATCTGAAGTAGTAGTCGACTAATCTGAAGTAGTAGTCGACTAATCGTATTGTAGTCGACTAATCGTATTGTAGTCGACTAATCGTATTGTAGTCGACTAATCTGAAGTAGTAGTCGACTAATCGTATTGTAGTCGACTAATCGTATTGTAGTCGACTACTAGGCATTGTAGTCGACTAATCGTATTGTAGTCGACTAATCGTATTGTAGTCGACTAATCTGAAGTAGTAGTCGACTAATCGTATTGTAGTCGACTAATCGTATTGTAGTCGACTAATCTGAAGTAGTAGTCGACTAATCTGAAGTAGTAGTCGACTAATCGTATTGTAGTCGACTAATCTGAAGTAGTAGTCGACTAATCTGAAGTAGTAGTCGACTAATCTGGCAATTCGAATACGGGTTTGGTTTTAAACCCGGTTCGTTTAGAGTTTATATATAACCCTAAACCTGATTATTAGGGTAGTTTTAAGCACGTTTTGGAGCAGCCTTTGAGAGGGTTTTGTGCATCTTTGGAGAGGAGATCTTTTGAGAGATTGAGAGGTTTGTTTTTAGGATTTCTTTGTGAGAACTTGTAATCCTAATTTGTATTCTCTCTTTCTATTAGTGAAAATCCCCCCTCCTTACCCCGTGGACGTAGGCAACTTGCCGAACCACGTAAATCTCGTGTCTTTACTCTTTTATTGTGTTTTGGCTTTCCGTTTGTGGTGGTTTCTCTCGACGGTTCCGCGGTCCGCGCGCCCAACAACTATAAAACTAGGGGGGTGGGGTTCTATCTATAGAGTAGTAGACAGGAAGTCTATTTGCACTTAGGTGATAGTACATGAGATCTAATCGCACTTCTAAGTGTCTACACTTAGGGCCTGTTTGTTTGCATGAAAGTAGCTATGAAGTAGGTGAAGTAGATGAAATAGGCATCATTTTTGCTACTTCCATGAAGAAAAATATGTTTATTTCTCTGAAAAATCTACTTCCGATAATTCCTTAGAAGCTGATATGGCGCCTACGTGTCATCTCTACTTCTTGAATCTTTTTCCTCCCCTCAATGGTCGGAAGTACCTCGGAAGTAGATGAAATTGAGTCAGTTTAGGAATAAAATCATTTTTGTTATTATATGGATATTCTCATACTCTAAATAAAATCTCGAAAGATCATATTTCTCTCTTCCTAACAATATTTATAATTGCTACCAAACAAAAAAAGTTAATGAAGTGGAAGAAATATTATTTCCTCTACTTTCAAAAATTTACGAAACAAACAAAAAAAGTAGTACTTTCGCAACTTCCTACTTCATAATTTCAAAAATAATAGATTTGATGTACTTCTTACTTCTAATACTTTCTATCAACCAAACAGCCCTTAATAGAGATACTCTTCTACTCATACTAGTGTTAATGCTTAGATAATGCAAGAGATACGTGGTTGTAGTTATGTTATATTGTTAGGTCCACTTATAATGTAAATAATCTTATTTAACATTTTCTCTGGCACCTTGAATTTGAATCTTCTTCGCTATGAAAATGTAGCAGAGAAACTATTACTTTTATCATAACTATTGATTTGTTTAGTGATTTGTTATGTTTTGTCTTTTGAGTATAAATTAGGAATGAGTTTAATTCATGAGAGTATAATGAGTGCTAGATTTAAAATAAATTACGATGGCACATTTGTCAAAATCAATAGTTATGATAAAAATAATTATTCCTCCACTATTTTTATTAGTGGAAATGATCCCAGCCCACCTACTTTCTGCAATCACTCTACCAGAGAAGTTGCGAATCAATACCAAAAACTTCCGCACAAGCACTTGTCTCGTATTGGTCGAGAAGAATAAAGTTAAAATACAACATCCAACCTTGATTCTATTTCAAACTTATATATCACAATTCTATTTTAAAATAGAATTGAAATATATTATCAGTAAACTTAATAAACATTAAAAGTTTTCAAATTAATAATATGTGAGTGTCTCCTGGAAATTCTTGGGTGAATATTCTTATGTTTGAATAACTGGGAATATTAAAGTGCAAATTTCAAAAATTCTGAAACAAACAAAAAAGTAGTACTTTCAAGAACTTCCTACTTCATAATTTCAAAAATAATAGATTTGATGTACTTCTTACTTCTAATACTTTCTATCAACCAAACAGGCCCTTAATAGAGATACTCTTCTACTCATACTAGTGTTAATGCTTAGATAATGCAAGAGATACGTGGTTGTAGTTATGTTATATTGTTAGGTCCACTTATAATGTAAATAATCTTATTTAACATTTTCTCTGCACCTTGAATTTGAATCTTCTTAAGCTATGAAAATGTAGCAGAGAAACTATTACTTTTATCATAACTATTGATTTGTTTAGTGATTTGTTATGTTTTGTCTTTTGAGTATAAATTAGGAATGAGTTTAATTCATGAGAGTATAATGAGTGCTAGATTTAAAATAAATTACGATGGCACATTTGTCAAAATCAATAGTTATGATAAAAATAATTATTCCTCCACTATTTTTATTAGTGGAAATGATCCCAGCCCACCTACTTTCTGCAATCACTCTACCAGAGAAGTTGCGAATCAATACCAAAACTTCCGCACAAGCACTTGTCTCGTATTGGTCGAGAAGAATAAAGTTAAAATACAACATCCAACCTTGATTCTATTTCAAACTTATATATCACAATTCTATTTTAAAATAGAATTGAAATATATTATCAGTAAACTTAATAAACATTAAAAGTTTTCAAATTAATAATATGTGAGTGTCTCCTGGAAATTCTTGGGTGAATATTCTTATGTTTGAATAACTGGGAATATTAAAGTGCAAATTTTAAAAGTTCAAGGTATATAAATGCATAAAAACAAGTGAGGGTGTACAAGTACAAAATAGGAATTAAAACTATAAGGTATTTAAGTGCTAATTAGACAAAACCAGCTCATATTTACGTTAACATTTAACACTTATATACAAGTTAACTCTTTATACAAAACCTTGAGATCGTTTAACCCAGTGGGTCCGAATTCTCTACAATCTTGATTTAGCTACGTGAACTAACATTATTGGTTTACCTCAATGGGCACTATGATTAAATATTTTTTTATATAATTTTAAATATTTAATATCATTCATACGGTTTATTGACTAAGGATATTTGATTGGTGAATTGAGTTTCTCTATAGCTAAGGATGTCGAGGATCCCTACCCTAAACGAGTAAACTCCTTCATCCACTAATTAGATTCACAAGTGAAAGCGCATTACTAGACTAGTAATCTCCCTCGCCTACACCACCTTTTTCCTTATCCCCGCCGCTGCCGCTTGCCCTCTAGCGTCCCCATCTGCTCTAGACTCATCAAACACATATTCTGATCGGTAAGCGCCGCACTAACCCACGTCTGAATGTTGCCAACACAACCTAAATCTGGCACTCCCAGTCCGACCCAACCTACTCAACTCCCCCGTCGGACTATTTCAGCTCGCACTATCGGCCATCATCATCGCACAGTCCTGAAATGAGGTGGATTCGAGAGTTGCGGGCTTTGGTCCTGAAGCGCGTAGGAGCGGTGTGTCGAAGCACGGAGGATCTTTGCGGTTGAGAGCAATGCTGTTATGACAAACCCCAGGAATAAACTAATATCAATCACACGAAAGCACGAAAAATATCAAGAACACACGAACACAAAGATATACGTGGTTCGGCTTATAGCCTACGTCCACGGGCGAAGGAGGAGAATAGCTTTACTAATTGTGAGGAATACAAAGTGGATCTTTCAATCTCTAATACACCCCCAAAAAACCTAACACAATCTCTCACAAATAATAGGAACAAAAAGAGAGCTTTATGGCTTCACAAAGAGAACAACATGTTCTCTGTCCTGTAGAAAATTCTACCTGCAGTTGATTGATTGATGATTAATCCGCTCAATGACATGGTCATATATATATAGTCCCAAAGAGCAATTGCTTGAAGCCCAAGAACCAATAACTCAAGGCCCATGAAACAAATCCTAGTAAATATAGAAGTCCTCTTTGATTTGCTATTCCCTGTAGATAGAACTCCTTATCTCTACCAACTAGAGATCAATTAGGATTAGTATTTGAGTCAATCATAACAAATCTCCACCTTGAGTCAAATATGACGAAAAGTTCCTCACTCCAAAATAGCTAACTTACTCCACCTTCTCCAATAGCCCATGATCATCTAACCCGATGGGTCGAATTCTCTACAATCTTGATTTAGCTACGTGAACTAACATTATTGGTTTACCTCAATGGGCACTATGATTAAATATTTTTTATATAATTTTAAATATTTAATATCATTCATACGGTTTATTGACTAAGGATATTTGATTGGTGAATTGAGTTTCTCTATAGCTAAGGATGTCGAGGATCCCTACCCTAAACGAGTAAACTCCTTCATCCACTAATTAGATTCACAAGTGAAAGCGCATTACTAGACTAGTAATCTCCCTCGCCTACACCACCTTTTTCCTTATCCCCGCCGCTGCCGCTTGCCCTCTAGCGTCCCCATCTGCTCTAGACTCATCAAACACATATTCTGATCGGTAAGCGCCGCACTAACCCACGTCTGAATGTTGCCAACACAACCTAAATCTGGCACTCCCAGTCCGACCCAACCTACTCAACTCCCCCGTCGGACTATTTCAGCTCGCACTATCGGCCATCATCATCGCACAGTCCTGAAATGAGGTGGATTCGAGAGTTGCGGGCTTTGGTGCACCAAGAGCTGGCGTAGGAGCAGGTGTCGCGAGCACGGAGGATGCTGCGGTTGAGAGCAATGCTGTTATGACAAACCCCAGGAATAAACTAATATCAATCACACGAAAGCACGAAAAATATCAAGAACACACGAACACAAAGATATACGTGGTTCGGCTTATAGCCTACGTCCACGGGCGAAGGAGGAGAATAGCTTTACTAATTGTGAGGAATACAAAGTGGATCTTTCAATCTCTAATACACCCCAAAAACCTAACACAATCTCTCACAAATAATAGGAATAAAAAGAGAGCTTTATGGCTTCACAAAGAGAACAACCTGTTCTCTGTCCTGTAGAAAATTCTACCTGCAGTTGATTGATTGATGATTAATCCGCTCAATGACATGGTCATATATATATAGTCCCAAAGAGCAATTGCTTGAAGCCCAAGAACCAATAACTCAAGGCCCATGAAACAAATCCTAGTAAATATAGAAGTCCTCTTTGATTTGCTATTCCCTGTAGATAGAACTCCTTATCTCTACCAACTAGAGATCAATTAGGATTAGTATTTGAGTCAATCATAACAAATCTCCACCTTGAGTCAAATATGACGAAAAGTTCCTCACTCCAAAAATAGCTAACTTACTCCACCTTCTCCAATAGCCCCGCAGGGCATCTAAGTGCGGCACGTATCGATCAAGTCCAAGCCCGGCTTGAACTTGCCAACTGAAAGAGGCCTCCTCAACAAATCGACTGAATTATCCGCACGACGACCATAGCTCTTAGCAAAGTTATTACCTGAAGTAGCTCCTGAATAGCTGAAAGGCACAAAATTGTCAACCGACAATGCATAAGCTACCGTATCTTCATATCTTCGCGGTGGTCGAATCTCTCGTCTAGACCGATCTCTAGCAATAGTGTATTCCCACTCTTCCTACAGCTGCTGAGGTGCTTCATCTACTTGAACGGGATCTTCTTCTTTGAACTCCGTAGTTTTATCTGGCGAAGAGTGAATCACAATTTCTAACTCCACTGTCACGTATTAGCGCCTTATCAAGCTGGCGGTGGCTGTTTACGGTGGAACATAGCAGACTCATCAAAAGTGACATCACGGCTGATAATAATCTTAGGAGACTTCGGATCAGGACACCACAACCTAAAACCTTTAACACCCGATGCATAACCTAGGAATATGCACTTCTTCGCGCGAGGCTCAAGTTTCCCTTGACTAACATGCGCATATGCAGGGCAACCAAATATTCTAAGATTAGAATAATCCGCAGGCTTACCGGACCAAACCTCCTCTGGAGTTTTACAACCAATAGCAGTAGATGGCGACCGATTCACAAAGTAACAAGCCGTATTCACCGCTTCCGCCCAGTATTCCTTGCCTAAATCTGCATTGAACATCATACAACGAGCTTTCTCCAAAAGGGTTCTGTTCATACATTCTGCCACTCCATTTTGTTGCGGTGTGCGAGGGACTGTGCGATGTCTAACGATTCACTCCTTCTTGCAGAACTCATTAAATTCTCCTCCACAAAACTCAAGGTCTTTATCAGTTCTAAGCCTCTTAATCAACCTCCCAGTCTGCTTCTCAATCAAAGACTTCCACTGCTTGAAAGTCACAAACACCTCATCTTTATGTCTCAAAAAGTAGACCCAAACTTTCCTGGAGTAGTCATCAATGAAGGTCAACATATATCTCGAACTACCACTCTTCGAGGCAACTTGAGAAGGTCCCCATAGATCTGAATGGATATAATCCAAAGTACCTTTAGTCTAGTGCACTGCCGTACTGAAGCTGACTCTTTTTTGCTTCCCGAAGATGCAATGCTCGTAGAATCTCAATTTTTCTGTACTTTGTCCATATAGAAGACCCTTCTTGCTCAACTCGGTCAATCCGCGCTCACTCATATGACCAAGTCTCATATGCCATAATCTGGTAGTATCAACTCCTGATATCGATGATGCAACTGCAGCCGAACCGGTAATGGTAGAACCCTGCAAAACATACAAGCTGCCGATCTTCTTTCCTTTCATAATCACAAGAGAGCCTTTTGTAACCCTAAGAACTCCACCTTCACCTGAAAAATTGCACCCAAGACGATCAAGAGTGCCCAAAGAGATGAGATTCTTTCTTAAACCTGGAACATGCCTAACATCAGTCTTGCATGAGGCGTTATTCCCCATGAGAACAATTTCACCATCAATAGCTTCATAAGTGGTGAACCAGTCCCGATTAGGACACATATGATAGGAACAGCCCGAATCCAAAATCCAATCATCCATTCTCCTGTTTTTATCACCTGTAACCAACAAAATCACATCTTCAGCAATATCAACTTCAGCGGAGTCCTCCTTAGATTTTTCTTCATACTCTTCTTGTTTATTCTTGTTCTTCAATCTGAAATAATCAGTCTTGATGTGCCCTTTTTTCTTGCAATATCTGCAGGTCAAATTCCTATGCTTTGACTTATACCTGTTACCTCCATATCCCCTTTCTTCCGATCTTCCTCGAACAAACAAGCCATCAGCTTTATCACCACTTTCGCTTATGGTTAACTCTTTGTCGATCTTCTCCTTATTCAACAAGTTCTCTTTGACGTCCTTGATGCCAATAGAATCTCGACCGTAAATCATAGTATCCCTGAAGTGCTTGTAGGAAGGCGGCAAAGAACATAATAACAATAGGGCTTGATCTTCATCATCGATCTTAACATCAATCTTATTCAAATCTGTAATCACAGAATTAAATTCACCAATATGAGATTTGATGGGTGTACCTTCCGACATCCGACGTGTGTACAACCGTTGCTTCAAGAGGAGGCGATTAGTGAGCGACTTCTTCAAATACAAATTCTCCAACTTAGACCACAAATCAGCGGTTGTCTTCTCTGTGAGAACTTCTTGCAAAACTTCGTTTGTCAAACATAACTGGATCACTGTGTGAGCTTTATCATCCAACTCGTCCCAATCTTCCTCCGTCATTGTAGCCGGTTTCTTCGACTTCCCGAGCAAAGCCTTCTTCAATCCACTCTGTGTCAACACGGCGATCATTCTAACTTGCCAATGGCTGAAACTGATGTTGCCGTCAAACTTCTCGATATCCCACTTCGTAGTGGTTGTCGTCATCTTCTCGTCCGATCGATAGCTGAGGGCTCTGATACCAAATTGTTATGACAAATCCCAGGAATAAACTAATATCAATCACACGAAAGCACGAAAAATATCAAGAACGCACGAACACAAAGATATCGTGGTTGAGCATAGCCTCGTCCGCAGGCGAAGGAGGAGAATAGATTTACTAATTGTGAGGAATACAAAGTGGATCTCTCAATCTCTAATACACCCCAAAAAACCTAACACAATCTCTCACAAATAATAGGAATAAAAAGAGAGCTTTATGGCTTCACAAAGAGAACAACCTGTTCTCTGTCCTGTAGAAAATTCTACCTGCAGTTGATTGATTGATGATTAATCCGCTCAAAGACATGGTCATATATATATATAGTCCCAAGGAGCAATTGCTTGAAGCCCAAGAACCAATAACTCAAGGCCCATGAAACAAATCCTAGTAAATATAGAAGTCCTCTTTGATTTGCTGTTCCCTGTAGATTGAACTCCTTATCTCTACCAACTAGAGATCAATTAGGATTAGTATTTGAGTCAATCATAACAGATGCGAACGAGGCGGCAGGGGATGCAGCGGACAGAGTATCTAGTGAATGACAAATCTCATTCGTATTAAATGTTAGGATGAATATATATAAGAAAACACCTAAACTTTGGACGATTATCAGATAGTACCCCCAAAACTTTCAAATATCGGAAACCCGCTTAAGTTAGGGGTTATCAGAAATCCCTTTAACTTTAAGATTTTATCAGAAAACCCACCAAATAGAGTTAAACAAAATTTCAATTGCAAAAATATCTCTGTTTAATTTTACCCACCTATGTGAAAATTATGGTTTTCTTTTATTTAACCTATTCGGTCTAATATATATATATATATATATATATATATATATATATATATATATATATATATATATATATATATATATATATATATATATATAGAGCTCTATGAACTTAAGTTCATAATGAATAGTGGTGCACCACCTTTCTAACCACTCATCTTGCTTTGGGATCAGTGAAAATATAAAGGCCACTTTGAGATTTGTGCATCACAAATCTCAAGGCAAGATGAGTGGATAAAAAGTTGGTGCCTTATTGTCATGAAACTAAGTTCCTCTATATATATATATATATATATATATGTGTGTGTGTGTAGACACACACACTCTCTCTCTCTCTCTATATATATATATATATATATATATATATATATATATATATATATATATATATATATATATATATATATATATATATATATATATATATAGAGCTCTATGAACTTAAGTTCATAATGAATAGTGGTGCACCACCTTTCTAACCACTCATCTTGCTTTGGGATCAGTGAAAGATATAAAGCCCACTTTGAGATTTGTGCATCACAAATCTCAAGACAAGATGAGTGGATAAAAAGTTGGTGCACCACTATTCATTATGAACTTAAGTTCATATGAGCCTTACTCTATATATATATATATATATATATATATATATATATATATATATATATATATATATATATATATATATATATATATATATATATAGAGCTCTATGAACTTAAGTTCATAATGAATAGTGGTGCACCACCTTTCTAACCACTCATCTTGCTTTGGGATCAGTGAAAGATATAAAGCCCACTTTGAGCTTTATCATCCAACTTCGTCCCAATCTTCCTCCGTCATTGTAGCGGTTTCTTCGACTTCCGAGCAAAGCCTTCTTCAATCCACTCTGTCAACCGGCGATCATTCTAACTTGCCAATGGGCCGATGTTGCCGTCAAACTTCTCGATATCCCACCGTAGTGGTTGTCGTCATCTTCTCGTCCGATCGATGGTGGGGCTCGATACCAAATTGTTATGACAAATCCAGGAATAAACTAATATCAATCACACGAAAGCGAAAAATATCAAGAGCATACGAACACAAAGATATCGTGGTTAGAGCATAATCGTCCGCAGTGAAGGAGGAGAATAGATTTACTAATTGTGAGGAATACAAAGTGGATCTCTCAATCTCTAATACACCCCAAAAACCTAACACAATCTCTCACAAATAATAGGAATAAAAGAGAGCTTTATGGCTTCACAAAGAGAACAACCTGTTCTCTGTCCTGTAGAAAATTCTACCTGCAGTTGATTGATTGATGATTAATCCGCTCAAAGACATGGTCATATATATATATACACACACACGCTTATTTATAAATAGATAAAATTAATGTAATGAAATTAGGAAGACAATAAAAATGAAGCTCTTAGCGGAAGACATGTTAAAAAGCAAAGGGAAAAATATTTCAGCCCCAAGATCAATATTTTAGGATAAACCAAATATTGAATAAACAATACACAATTCGCTACAATTGGTCAAGCAAATTTAACAGGTTCAAGTGGCGTGTGTAGATAAGAATTTCTCCCTCAACTGGGGCAAATACTTGCCCACACCGGGAGTAGGCAACATGCATGCTCCCCTCCAATAGGGGGGGCCGCCCTATTAGAGGGGAGCATGCATCTTAGCTACTCCCGGAGTAGCTAAGAATTTTCCACTCAACTGGGCATCTCGCAGGGCCCACCAAGCATGTTGTTAGTCTTCGATGGGGTCCACACAAAAAGGAGGAAGAAAGGATGGGGAAAGGAAGTCTTTGTTTGATAAAAATTGAGAGTAGAGGGACGACTTACTCATTACGGAGCTTCACGAGCTTCTCACTAAAGGAGTGACAAATGTCATTAATATATCTAGTTGACTTGCTACTCCTAGCATGCTGATAGTCAAGAATATTTATCTTTATCTCTCAGTTACTTAGGGGCTAGTGGGATGCACAAGCAAGTCACCGTGATCGAATAACTTGATTCTTTAATTAAATCAATAGGTCAATAAGTAAATAATAAACATGGTGTTTGGGGAGGCTTATTTTTTAGTCAAACTAGCTTTTAAACTAGCTTTTTTTATTTCTACCTGATTGGTAAATTAATAAATAAGTTAGGTTATAAGTGTCATTTTCAAAAGCTGGTATACCCCAGCTTTTAAAAAACTAACTTATAAGCTCACATGTATAAGCTAAGTTTAATCAAACAAATTACTATTTTACCCAAATAAATTTTATAGTATTTTTATCATAAAAGCTAAAAGCAACTAAAACCAACATAACTTATCAGCTTTAGAAAATAAGTCTTCCCAAACACCCTCAAAATCCATAACTTGATTCTTTAATTAAATCAATAGGTCAACAAGTAAATAATAAAATCCTAAAACTATACATATCAAAAGAATTGAAAAATATTTTTTACACATATATTTTCCAAATCAATCATATCTACAAATTTATCCATATTTGCTAATTCTCCCACATTCTACCGTTACAACAACAATAACAATAACAAAGACTTTATCCCAAATATTTGGAGTAGGCTCGTGAATTCTATTCTTCCATTCGGTTCTATTATGGGTCATCTCCTCTATTAAGTTAATTATAATCATATATTTCTTAATTGTCTCTAACCAAGTCCTTCTAGGTCTACTTATAGATCTCTTTGCTCCATTAACTATAATATCCCCCAAAAGTTACATTAAAAAACATTCTCAGGATACTCCTAACTTTTCTGTTATACTTGTTTAGCTAAAATTCCCTCTTCCACCATTCAGAAACTAACGATGTTAAGCTTGGTGGCATTTTAGTTCAATCGAGAGGTAAATTATTGAGGGGTAAATTTGAAAATATATTGTATCCATTCTAAAATATTAAATTTACTTATTGTAAATCTTTATTTTAAAATAATATATTACACGAATTTTTTATTTTATTACTATTTTTTTTATATATAGGAATTGAACCCAAACCTTTGGGAACAGTATTGGAGCCTCTTAACTATCCGGGTCACCTACGGTTCCCTACATATTACATGAATTTTAAATCTTTGATATAATATATTTGATATATTATATGACATTTTAATCATATCCTAACCGGAGTTAGTTTTTTATCTTTAAAAGATTCTTTTGATTATTACACTCTAATGATATCCTCGTTGGAGTTGGTACGTTTTAATTAACTATTCACTCGGAATATTATTAAAAACACTACAAAGAGATCGGATTAGAGAAAATACAAACAACAAAGGAAAACCAAATAAAAGTGCTCTCGTTAGAATCCAACATCTCTTTTTGTCCATATCTGATCTAGCTTGAAGACAGCCCTACAATCTATAAGTGGAGATAAATGTTCCTGAATTTGTGGCTTCTCAAACTTCGTTTGGTTTGTACCTACATCAACCCTACAATCTATAAGGGGTGTTTGTTTCAAATTTTTTGGGATTACAAGTTTATTGATTTGGAAGTGTGGTGTTCTTGATTTTTGGATTCCATAACTTTTTGTCTCTAACCAAGTCCTTCTAGGTCTACTTATAGATCTCTTTGCTCCATTAACTATAATATCCCCAAAAGTTACATTAAAAACATTCTCAGGATACTCCTAACTTTTCTGTTATACTTGTTTAGCTAAAATTCCCTCTTCCACCATTCAGAAACTAACGATGTTAAGCTTGGTGGCATTTTAGTTCAATCGAGAGGTAAATTATTGAGGGGTAAATTTGAAAATATATTGTATCCATTCTAAAATATTAAATTTACTTATTGTAAATCTTTATTTTAAAATAATATATTACACGAATTTTTATTTTATTACTATTTTTTATATATAGGAATTGAACCCAAACCTTTGGGAGCGATGTTGGGCCTCTTAGCTATCCGGTCCTACTGTTCCCTACATATTACATGAATTTTAAATCTTTGATATAATATATTTGATATATTATATGACATTTTAATCATATCCTAACCGGAGTTAGTTTTTATCTTTAAAAGATTCTTTTGATTATTACACTCTAATGATATCCTCGTTGGAGTTGGTACGTTTTTAATTAACTATTCACTCGGAATATTATTAAAAACACTACAAAGAGATCGGATTAGAGAAAATACAAACAACAAAGGAAAACCAAATAAAAGTGCTCTCGTTAGAATCCAACATCTCTTTTTGTCCATATCTGATCTAGCTTGAAGACAGCCCTACAATCTATAAGTGGAGATAAATGTTCCTGAATTTGTGGCTTCTCAAACTTCGTTTGGTTTGTACCTACATCAACCCTACAATCTATAAGGGGGTGTTTGTTTCAAATTTTTTTTGGGATTACAAGTTTATTGATTTGGAAGTGTGGTGTTCTTGATTTTTTGGATTCCATAACTTTTTTTGTTTCAAAGCAAATTTTGAGATGTTTTAGCATTTGAGATCCCAAAATAATAAAATACCAATATATTTTGAGAGGTTTTAGCATTTGTGAAATCCTCTCTTCAATATATTTTGAGAGGTTTTAGCATTTGTGAAATCCTCTCTTCATATATTTTGAGAGGTTTTAGCATTTGTGAAATCCTCTCTTCAAGAGAGGATTTCACAAATGCTAAAACCTCTCAAAATATATTGGTATTTTATTATTTTGGGATCTCAAATGCCAAAATTTGCTTTGAAACAAACAAAGTTATGGAATTCAAAAAAGTAAAAACACCCCACTTCCAAATCCATAAACTTGTAATCCCAAAAAATTTTTGAAACAAACACCCCCTAAGTGGAGATAAATGTTCCCGAATTTGTGGCTTCTCAAACTTCGTTTGGTTTGTACCTACATCAAGGGGGTGTTTGTTTCACCATTTTCATAGATTAGGATTAGGATTTAGTTCTGACAGGGGTAGAATCATAAATAACGGAATCCTTATAAATCCTAATACTAAGTTTGGATCAGTAAAATTTTATAGATATGGATATCTATAAAATAGGTGTTGGAGGGGTTTTTTCTGGATTCCAAATTCGGAGCTTGTGTATTGGATTTGGGACGGAAAGCTGACAACGGCGATTTTATGGGAATAAAAAATCGCATTTTGCTCTCATTCCTCCCTCATTCGGAATCCGCCCCCTTCAAACCCTTGGAATTCGCCGCTCTCTCTCCTCCGTCTCTCCCGCTAAAACCCTCATCTCTCCCGCTAAAAACCCTAGATCTGATATTTTTCTGGTTCGAAACCGAAAGATAGGGACTCCGGCGTGGGTTCGAAACCGGTCCATCCATCGATTTTTGAGCTTCGGTTCCAAGTTTGGGTTTTTTATCTTCCATGGAGATATGCGATTTATGTTACATTTTTCATAGAGAATTTGATAGGAAGATTGATACTTCATTTATTTTGATTTTTGTACTAGTTTTTGGGAAATGCTAATTCAAAAATATCTGTTTTGAATTTTTTTCGTCAAAGTTTAGTAAGATGGATCCCTTATAAATCCAAATTAATGACTGTTTCTGGGTTATGATGATATTAATGAGCTCGAGCAGTGGCATATTGCTGTATTTTGCTTCTAAAGTTGTTTAACCCTTCCGAGACTATGTGGTTGGTTTTTTCAATTGGTTAGAGCTTGTGTAGCTCCTTGTTTGGTTGGCTATTTCGGTTCTATTTTCTACAGCTGGTTGGAGCTTGTTTGGATCCTAATTTGGTTGGTTTTTTGGGTTGCTTAGAGCTTGTGTAGCTCATTTTAACCTGTTTTTGCTTGAAAATTTCTGAATTCACAATGGGAGATTTTGATATAATTTACTTGTTTGAACTGAGAGGGGAAAGTGAAATTTCGGTGCTTTGGTAACTAATTTGAAAATATTAAAGATTAACTGGAATAATTATTTAAAAAACATTTAGAGAGCATTGGAAGATTGTTTGTGTATGTTTGTTCGTGTATGATGTGAAAATATGCACGTCTGACACAACTTAACATGTTTTTGGGTTATGATGTAGATGGATAACATAGTTGAAGAACAATTAACGACGATGAGTGCTAATGCTTGTGTTGTTTCTGTGGTGACGATAATAACTTGTATGATGAGAATGCGTGCTAGGCGCAAGAGAATTTCTAGCTGTACGAGGGAAGAAATATCAAAAAAATGTATTGTAGAGAGGCACACTTCAAGCGTGTATTGGAAGGCTATAGTGATAGTTATCGGTCTTATATTAGAATGAGACCAAGGGCCTTTTTTAAACTTGCAAAAATAATAAAAGCAAATGGTTTATTAAAGGATACAGGACATGTTCAAGTTGAAGAACAACTCGCTATGTTCCTAAGTATATTGGGTCACAAAACTAAAAATAGATTAGTAAGGACTGAGTTTATCAGATCAGGAGAAACAGTTAGTAGGTATTTCAAAAAAGTCCTACAAGCAATGAATGGGTTACGTGATCGCTACCTGAAGCAAGCTCGTAATGAAGGTCCCGCGGAGATTGCAAACAATCCCATCTATTTTCCCTATTTTAAGGTAAAAATATTTTCTACGTCTTTATATTTGATATAACTAAAAAATATACTACTGAATATTTTACTAAAGTATTATTTTTTATAGGATTGCATTGGTATGATAGATGGCACACATGTTGACCAGTGTTACCCAGTAACCTAGTTGCACGTTTTAGAGGGCGCAAAGGTGTCACACAGAACGTCTTAGCTGCTTGCACCCCCAATAAATTATTCACCTATGTTCTAGCTAGGTGGGAGGGAGCAGCAAATGACTTTAGGATATTACAAGACGCTTTGTTGAGACCCCAGCCGCATGGACTGAGAGTTTATGATGTATTATTTCTTTCTTATTCGTAGTTAGAATAATAACTTAAATCCTTTTTGAAAGTTAAGATAATAATTTAACATTGTATTTAATGTAGGTAAATATTACCTATGTGACGCCAGATACACCACCATGCCCGGCTTCATATCCCCATATCGTGGTGTACGATATCATTTAAAAGAACACACTGGTAGGACACCAAAGAATAGTAAAGAATTATTCAACTTAAGGCATTCATCTTTAAGAACCAAAATCGAATGCACATTTGGAATATTGAAGAATCGGTTTAAAATTCTCTCATCAAAGCCTAATTAACCATTTCCCACTCAAGTGGATATTGTTTTAGCGTGTATCGTGTTGCACAATTTTATTGCAATAGAAGATCCGAATGATGATATTTTAAATGAGAATGTGGAAATTGATGAAGATAATGGAGAAGTGTCAAATGAAGACGATTCAAATCTAGTGGACTATACTCAAACTAGGACACAAAGAGAGGATCGAGATACAAGGAATGAATGGAAGGAGCTGAGAGATCAAATTGCTTGGGCAATGTGGGTTGACTATTGTGCCAAGTATAATGGTGGTAACACAATGGAGAGTGGTTTAAATTGATATGTTCTAGGTTTATTATTGGTTTTTTTATTTGCTAGTATTGTCTATTGTATTGTATTTGAACTTTATGACTTTTATTGATATTTCATTGGATGCTACTTATGTAATGTAACAAACGATTTTAATGCCTGCAACTATTCCACTACTATGTTTTTTGATTCATATTTTGATGATATCCCAATATTTTGTTTACAATGCATCTAGGTATGGACAAGAATGGTGCAGATAAGCAAAACGCTCCATCTCAGTCAAATGCAATGCCAAGTCCTACACACGGCATGAACATGAGCTTTATGCCTTATCAACCGCAAAATGCATGACCTCATGTTGTACCACCATTCCCACAATTTGATGTTCATTATAGTGGAATGACACAACAGCCAATGTCATACATGAGCATGCGAAACAGTCCACAAAATCATGTTTTACCCACTTATAGTTCTCAAAGTAGTGGGCCTCATCAATTTTCACCACCCATGGGTGATTCAAGTGAGAACGTAATTCTGGATATTGATGGTGATGAGCAAACTTCTCCTATAAAAAGGAGAAAAAAATTAGCTCATAAGAAAAAGGTACCGGCAACAAGGTTGAACTCAAGGGGTGTGGCTAACAAGAAGTGGTTTCCAGATCACGATGACGAGCTAATCCCTTATCTTGCAGAGTTAGCCTTAGATGGAATGAAGCCAGATAAGAACTTTAAAGCAGAAGCTTATAGAATGGCAGCCATGAAAATAAACAAGAAATTCAAGACTGATTTCACTCATCTTCATGTGGTTAATCACCTGAAATGCTTGAAAAATAAATTCTGTGACATGAAGGCTTGCCTTGATATTAGTGGAGCTGGGTGGGATGAGGAAAACAAAATGATTATCCTGGATGAGGAGACTTTGAAATCATGGACACAGGTATATTTACTTTCAGCACCAATAACACAATTATCAATTTATATATTTGTTGCACATACTTGTATGTAAACTTCTAAGATTTATGGGTATTTGACTTTGCAGGATAAAACAAATTTTAGGCTCAAAGCATACATAAACAAGCCTCTTCCTCACTTTAAAAATTTACAAATCATCATGGGTGATGACCAAGTTAAGGGTGACTTTGTTAAAGCTGTGTTTGATGACATTGGCCCTAGTAGGTCCATACCTATTGACGATGATGATAATGTGATTCCAGAACATAGTGAAACTGAGCCACAATCTGATGCTAACAATCGATCAGATCCCACTACACAAAAATCAAAAAGTAAAGACAATTTCAAGTCATCTTCTAACAAAAAACCTAGGAAATCTAATCATGAAGATGAATTGATGTGTTCTTTTGTTGAGACAATGTCTCAGTCCATAAGAAATCAACACATGGTTCAACACATGGTTCATTGGACTGAGCAGTTGGCTTCAGCTTTGAAGGAACATGCCAATGAATATTCTGATGATTTTCTTGATAAGGTTTTAGATCATTTATATGATGATGAACGTGAGGCCAGAAGGTTTTTTATAAAAATCAAGGAAGCTAAGAAGAGGTACATCCTCAAACTGATCGATGAGCAAGGTTGGACTGTTAGCTAATTTAATTAGCTTTGATCACATTTTGGTATGGCATTTTGTTTGTGCACAAGGACACAATGTCACGCACCTTTTATTTTGGTATTTGCAGACTTTATGTTGCAATGGCTTGTGTAGCTCTTTGGTTCATTGGTTTTCTCGGTTCTGTTTTCTGCAGCTGATTGGAGCTTGTTTAGCTCTATGTTTGGATGGTTTTTTCAGTTGTTTAGAGCTTGTGTAGCTCTCTGGTTCATTGGTTTTCGGTTACGTTTTACTGCGGTGATTGGAGCTTGTTTAGCTCTATGTTTGGATGGTTTTTTCAGTTGTTTAGAGCTTGTGTAGCTCTCTGGTTCATTGGTTTTCTCGGTTCTATTTTCTGCAGGTGATTGGAGCTTGTTTAGCTCCTGGTTTGGATGGTTTTTTTCAGTTGCCTAGAGCTTGTGTAGCTCTCTGCTTGGTTGGTTTTTCGGTTGATTAGAGCTTGTGTGATTGGTTGTTTCGTGATTGATATTTGGCAATGATGATTGTCTTTTACGTAGAGAAGAGCAATCTAATTTACAGTTTTTATGTTTAGATATGGCAATCTATGATGAGAATGCAACCTACATTGAATCGACAATGTCTAGGATCTGTGATGAGAATGCAACCTACAATATTGAATCGACAATGTATAGGTAAGGCAATTCATCATTAGAATGCAATCTAAAATAAAGCTGTAAGTTATAGATGGGGCTTTCAACTTCGACAAACAAGACTTAATTCTGAGCCATTACATTATCAATAGTTTTTGCAAGTACAAGTACATGACATGCGGTTTACAATGATGAAAATAATACAAAATATCACTACTAAAATTGCCGAAATTTTCCAAGCTAAGAGTTGTTTTTCGACAAGCTTCAATTCTTGCTTCAGCCTCTTTGATTTTAAAAAATATTTATCTCCGAACCTTTTTTCTTTGGCAAATTGGTTTCCTTGGTTGCTTATTTCTCCTTCTTCATGCGCCCATTCAAAAGAATTGCACTCTTTATTTGGGTATTAGCACACCCCCAATAATACCGTCCCTTGTTTTTACCATACTTGCAAACTTTCATGGGTGTTTGGAGATTGCAATCGCACCAAACTTCAAAACTTTGAGGGCATTCTTTTGATTTCATGTTGCAATGGAGGATATGAAACTTGCAAAACTTGAGGATTGATGATGCTACTTATGATGGATACATTGGCCATCAAACCATATTTATAAATGAGAAGCCCTTGGAACTAGCCGTTGGAGGCATTTTGGTTTTTGAAATTTGAACATGGGAAAAAACTAGCCGTTGGAGGCCTTGGAACAATTTTGGTTTTTGCCAAATTTTAAAAAACTAGCCGTTGGAGTGTTCTCATCCATTTATCCCAAAAGTTGTTAATTCCAAACCAAACAAAAGAATAGGATTTGGAGGAGTTCTATAAAGTTAAAATCCATATTTTTATGTTGTGAAACAAACATAGAAAGGGAAAAAATTGGGATTCCCAAAAATTCTATGATATCCAATAAATTTTTATAGATTAGATTGGAATCCATAAAATAAATGGGATTCCTAATCCTATTCCTATTTTTTTTTGAACCAAACACCCCCCAAGTGGAAACTTATAAGAGCAGCAAATAAAGCGTACGTAGGTTTTATTAGTACATTGATTGGACATATGACTTTTTTAGTAGAGTGGACGGTGATGCGACACACTACCTTAACCCAACTACAAATCCTATCGAACCCTCAAGACGCCGTTAGATGAAGGCGGTTCTAAAGCGCCCCTATTCTCAAGTGGCGGATCGAGAACCTCCCTTGCGGTGCGGGAGGTTACGATAGAACTGACTCCCTCAACCCGCCCTACTCCCTAATACCACAAACCAACCTCACCTACGAATTTCTCCAGTTGAGGTTGTTTTCAGTTTTCATCTATGCAGGGGCGGCGCATGCGTTGCTACTAAGCACCCTAATAGCGACTTTGTCGTCTTAAGTCAAGCTAATAAGGACACGAAGATAAAGGACATGAGACGACTAACTAAAGGTTATGCCTGTGATTAGTGGGCTTCTGGGCCCTAGTTTTGTGAATATACCCTTCTCTGTACTGGCTCTCTTTCTTTGTTGAGATCTGGGCTTTCGTCACATTTTCCTTTGGCAATTTCAGGCTGTTGATGTCACTTGTCAGTGAAAATTTGAAGTTATGAGGGCTTGAAAAATGCTAGTGGGCGTCTTTAGATATGAAAAAAGAGAGGACACTCTGGTAATTTTACCTTCTTTTATGGGTAAAATTTTGCCTACTCATGGAATAGACAAGATCTGCCTCCGATAGGAGGAGAGTAGTGTATTAGAAAGGAGAATGTGTGGCGATTCTCTACAATCTTCTGTCTTGCATTATTAGAGGGATGTAGACAAATGAGCACCTAAGTATTTCTCCCTTTTATGTGGTTCAAAACCGCTCATCTCATGTAGACAGCTATGATATGATGCATTCTGCATTTTTTGTTAAAAGAGGGTGGGTAAAGATAAACCCCTCGTTATTTCACTAATAAGAATTTAAAGAAATATCTAAAGAAAGCCAAAAAGTATGCCGAAGCAAAACTACAAGAGAAGTCAAATCATTCATGAAACCCAATTAAAACCATGATACCATTTAAATCAAAATCAAATCAAAAAAGTAAATCACGATGAGAAAATATGAGTGATGGGTGCTAGAGTACGATTGCCATGTAGAATGATACTAGGATGACACTTTACCTGCTATCGAAATAAATTTGAAATTGTGATTTATTTGTTGGGATTAATTCAAATGAGTTCCTGATTTACACTATTAGTCATATCAGGCATTGTGAATTTTATTGTACTGCTATGTTAATATTACTGTTATTCCTTGAACGGATTTTTTATTTTTTAATTTTTTTGGGGTGAAGATGCGAAGCATTTTATTTAACATGAATATTATCATGTTTGTTGAACAATCATTGAATATGGTCTCTAGTTGTAATGTTTTGATGTGAGTGTGTGCTACAAGCACAAACATATTAGCAGATGGAAAAAAAAAACAATTTGACTCATTTAGTCATATGTTATATATGCTTCATTTTTTTTTTGGGTTGGGGGGAGGGGTAGTCCATACAATAGTTCTTGTTTGAGTAATAACAAACTTTCATTTGGTACTAATATTTATACGAAGGTTATAAGGCGAAACGACACGAAAATTAGTATTTACGTTGATTTCAGCCTTAGAACAATCGATGGTCTATAGTGAACCATCGACGGTAAAGGTTCATCGATGGTGTACAGTGAATAATGGCAGAAATCCAAAGAAATAATTCTGAACCATCGATGGTCTACAGTGAACCATCGATGTTCACCACACCTCATCGATAGTGTACAGTGACCACTTGCAAATTTTCAGAAACTCAAAATCAAACCATCGATGATCTACAGGTACCCATCGATGGTGCTCAGGGAACCATCGATGGTCGTGAGGAATCATTGATGGTGACGACATTAATTGATAGATTTGAAGAGTTAATTACAATCGTTTGTTGATCCCTTTCATATCTAACATTCTCTATGATTTGGATATCTCTCTCCTGATTTATGAGAGGCTATATAAGGTTGAAAGAGATGATTTTTGGAGAGGGTTCTAGGGTTTGAAAAGAGAGAGCTTTAAGAGAGAAAATTCTAGGGCTAGTTAGGAGAAGATTGATTTGTGATTTGAACCCCTAGAGCCGCAACAAACTCTTTTCCGTCGCACTCAACAATGTCGAATCGTTTTAACCAGAGGAGTTGCCCTTGGAATTAATATCTACATCGTTATTCATCGAGTTGCCCTTGGAATTAATATCTACATCGTTATTCATCGAGCTTCACTTTAATTTTTTGAAGAACGGTTTGCTAATTAAATGGGCTGTAAAATCTTTTTGATTTTGCGCTTAAATTATTTTTGATAGTTTGTTTCAAACTTATTTTTATGGCGTATTCAAGTCGGTGATAATTGAGGGTTGAGACTAGCTCGGGCTAGGTGCTACTCGCTACAGAGAGTTAGGTTAGACGACTAGCTTCGGATAGATTTTAGGGTGCGGTCATTGTAAGCCTACTGAATCGGGTTATGATTCATGTGAACTCTTGGCAAGTGAGGAACCCCCTTTGTGAAAAGGAAGAGTGGTCGTAGGATTGTTATCCGAACTACTATAAAAATCTTGCATGTTCCTTGGTTAGTTTTTTGTTTGGTTGCTCGCTTTTAATTTTCTATATTTCCACTGCTTATTTCATGTTTTAGCGAAAAACTATAGCAAACCCATTCACACCCCTTTAGGCTTGCATCTCATATCCAAAAGAGAGGGGGGTTATTACACAAAACCCCCTGAAAATTTTCTTATCTCATAGAACCTTTGAGGGTGCCTCACAAAACCCCTTGAATTGTAGCTTTTCTCGTTGTACCGTCTACTCGTTATTGGTAAATAATCAAAATATCCTTGAGAGTAGAGACTGTTAAGGAATATATTATAGAGATCTATGATGTTATAGTTATATTTAGGAATAATATATTAGGAGTAATTGAGAGATATTAGGAATGTAATTAAGAGAATAATTATGATTAGGTAATTGTGTTTAGTCCCTGTTTGTCGAAAAAAGTTAAAAAAAGAAGGTGGAGGAATGATATTGTATTGATTCTTTTACTTAAGAATTACAATCTCTCTATCCTCGCAATCGCTCTCTTATCGGTTATCCCGATTTACAAAAGAGAGAAGAATTAGAAACGATCCCCCCTTTATTTAAAGCCGGGTTCTTCGCGGTGGTGGTGGGAGCTTGAATCTTGTATCCCGTTGACGATCCGACCGTCTTGGCTCGTGGGACTCTGTCGTCGTCGCCTCTTGATTTAATGTCTTGGGCGAACTTGCAAGGCAAGTTTGGGAACTCTCACAGAGTTTAATGTGCACTTGCCGAGCAAGTTTAGAACTCTGGCCTAGTTGAGAACTCTGAACGAGTTTTAGAAAAGGAGCTTTGATCCTTTTTACCCGAAAGGGTTTCAAGCCAAGCAATCTCAAAGGCCACAGTAGAAGCCTTCCAAGATGATTGAAGGAGAAGCACTCCAAAAGCAAAAGCCCCTCTAAGATCAACCCAAAACACTAACCCCCTTTCTTTAACTGAGCTTTCAGCTATTTATAGGGGTTTCAGGGGTGTAACTGACCCCTAAATCACTTCTGAACGAGGGTTAATGGCCCTCAGATCATGCAAAATGGTTTTGAAACCGTTTAGAACGTGTTTGAACGAGTCAAACACAAGATTCACGTTCTGGAGCGAGCCTCGCGTCTGCAATTTGGGCGAGGAGCGGGGTGGACCAGCGTTTTAGAAGCGGCGTGGGCAAGACCCTCGCGTTTTGTGCTGGAACGCGGGGGTGGCCTTCGCGTTTTGGGATTGGAACGCGGTGATGAGCTCCGCATTTTGCTTTGGCATGCGGGGGTGGCCTTCGCGTTTTGAAGTTGAAACACGGGCACGACCCTCGCGTTTTTATGTTGGAACGCTGGGATGAGTCCCGCGTTTTGAATTGAAATGCGGGGATGAGTCTCGCGTTTTGAATTGAAACGCGGGGGTGAGCCCCGCGTTTTGCTTTGAAGAGATCAATACTTGTAATCTCTTTTCACAAGGATTGTCAACTTGTAATCCTTGTACTCTGGAGATATTAGATTCTGATTCTCCTTTGTTGTCGTGAAATGTGTCAGCTTGTAACCTTCATCGACAGTGTTTCGTGAATATTAGCTGTCTTCAGTAATTTTTTTACAACCTACAGAACCCCCTCCAAAGTTTTCAAAAGTTCGCGGTTGACTGGGACGAGCTTTCGGAATACTTTGGATATCTTCTTTTGTTTGATTCTGAGAAGGTATTGCTCCTCATTCTGTCTTCAAAGAAGTTGCGTTCTGCTTTTGTCTGCGCTAGTCGTTCGTCTTGCATGGGTGAACTCCGGCGCTTTGAAGTTGAAACGCGTGGCTGACTCTCACGTCTTTAAGTTGAGACGCGGTGTTGGCTTTCGCGTTTTGGAGTTGAGACGCGGGGTTGACCCTCACATTTTCAACTAAGCCTTTTAGACTTTTTTAAGGTGCTAAAAGTATAATGTTAACTTGGCATGCCTTTCATACTTGTGGTTTGAATAAGATTTTGAGGACCTATCGCTCTGTTGATGAGAGTCGATAAGTTTAGATTTTGTCGGGGGACAAAATATGAAACCTGTGATTTGAACAAGGTTTAAGGCCTGTGATGTGAACAAGGCTTACATGGCTTGTGGTGTGAACAAGGCTTTGGGCTTGTGGTATGAACAAGGCTTTGGGCTTATCATCCTATTGAGGAGGATTGATAAGTTGATTGTCAGAGGAGTTTGCCTCGCACGTGACGTTGTGCTAAAAGAATGAAACTCTTTTAGACTTGGTGCTATGATGTTGAATTCATAGGCCGTCTTTCTCACGGGAATAGACTACCCTACCGCATGTATTAGACGCAGCTTATCGCTACTTAGACCTCGATAAAATTCCCCACCGTGTAATGTGTGGATTGTGGTGTTATTAATAACAACTGCCACAATCTTGAATATGTGGGCTTTGTTCTTTTACGGTTAAGAACTAGCAGGCAGCGTGTTGGCGTTGACTTATCCTACTTAGGATTCGATAAAATTCCCCACCGTGTAATGTGTGGATTGTGGTGTTATTAATAACAACTGCTACAATTTTGAATATGTGGGCTTTTATTCTTTTACGGTTAAGAACTAACCGCAACGATGTTACGCTGTAGGCTTATCCCTACTTAGGATTCGATAAAATTCCCCACCGTGTAATGTGTGGATTGTGGTGTTATTAATAACAACCCGCCACAATCTTGAATATGTGGGCTTTGTTCTTTTACGGTTAAGAACTAGCAGGCAGCGTGTTGGCGTTGACTTATCCTACTTAGGATTAGGGATAAAATTCCCCACCGTGTAATGTGTGGATTGTGGTGTTATTAATAACAACCCGCCACAATCTTGAATATGTGGGCTTTGTTCTTTTACGGTTAAGAACTAACCGCAACGATGTTACGCTGTAGGCTTATCCCTACTTAGGATTAGGGATAAAATTCCCCACCGTGTAATGTGTGGATTGTGGTGTTATTAATAACAACCCGCCACAATCTTGAATATGTGGGCTTTGTTCTTTTACGGTTAAGAACTAGCAGGCAGCGTGTTGGCGTTGACTTATCCTACTTAGGATTCGATAAAATTCCCCACCGTGTAATGTGTGGATTGTGGTGTTATTAATAACAACTGCTACAATTTTGAATATGTGGGCTTTGTTCTTTTACGGTTAAGAACTAGCAGGCAGCGTGTTAGGCGTTGACTTTAGAGTTATTGGCCAACCTCCAGCCATCAACGGATTTGACAAGCCTTTACCGATTACCATTTGAATCGGGCTAGCATGCAGATTATCTAAACCCGTTCCGCACGTGACGTTGTGCTAAAAGAATAAAACTCTTTTAGACTTGGTGCTATGATGTTGAATTCATAGGCTTCGTCTTTCTCACGGGAATAGACTACCCGGCTGCATGTATTAGACGCAGGCTTATCGCTACTTAGACCTCGGGATAAAATTCCCCAGACTTGAATTCTGGTGTCTTTTTTAATCGGAAAAAGACTAAACTGGCAACGCGTGTTAGGCGTTGACTTATCCCTACTTAGGATTCGGGATAAAATTCCCCACACGTGTAAGGCGTGGATTGTAGTGTTATTAATAACAACCTGCTACAATTTTGAATATGTGGGCTTTTATTCTTTTTACGGTTAAGAACTAACCGGCAACGCATGTTACGCGTAGGCTTATCCCTACTTAGGATTCGGGATAAAATTCCCCACACGTGTAATGTGTGGATTGTGGTGTTATTAATAACAACCTGCCACAATCTTGAATATGTGGGCTTTTGTTCTTTTTACGGTTAAGAACTAACCGGCAACGCGTGTTACGCATAGGCTTATCCCTACTTAGGCTTCGGGATTTAGTTGTGATTTGAACAACTCTGAGGAACTTATATATTAGGGAGGGTTGATAAGATAACATGACAGGATTGTGTTGCGATTAGAGCAACTTTGAGGACTTATCGCTCTATTGAAGAGAGTCGATAAGTTGATTGTCAGAGGTGTGAGATTAACGTGACAAGGGTATGTTGCGATCGGAGCAACTTTGAGGACTTATCGCTCTATTGAAGAGAGTCGATAAGTTGATTGTCAGAGGTGTGAGGTTAACGTGACAAGGGTATGTTGCGATCGGAGCAACTTTGAGGACTCATCGCTCTATTGAAGAGAGTCGATAAGTTGATTGTCAGAAGAGTTCGCCTTGCTAATAACGAGACGAGCTAATCTTAACTTTGTGGGGATTGTGTTGCGATGTGAGCAACTTTGTGAGCTTATCATCCTATTGAAGAGAATTGATAAGTTGGTTATCAAACTCTGCTGGTGATGTGTACAGATTTTGATAGGATTGTGTTGTGATTTGAACAACTTTGTGGTCTTATCATCCTATTGAAGAGGATTGATAAGTTGATTTTGGTGGTGCTGCTGCACGTTGAAGTGCTTACATTGTCAAAAGTGTTTTGTTAACTTGACAATATTTAGAATTTATTATTCTACTCGGAAAATAATAAATAATCAACCCCCAGTCTTTGGGATACATGACGTCTTTTGACAAAATCGACGATGTCTGTAATTATTCTAAGTTGATACTATCTGAGTCTTTGGCGTCGGCCTCGCGATTTAGAGCCGGGTCATTAATAGCCAGGTCTTCGGAGTCAGTCTCCTCTTCTTCGGCTTCAACCCTAGCAACAATTATTTCAGCCTGTTCGCCCTGGGAGACTAGCTATTTTCAGGACCGACATTTCGCAACCCCCATTCGAGCTAGGAGATTGGTTTACAAATTGTACCGACAGGTGTCAATCAGAGCAGACTGTGTCATACCTGTCGAGCATCGAAGAGCCATGCTTCGGAATCTTTCAACGAAGGCTTTGATAGGGTCTCCCTCCTTTTGCTTAATGGCAAGGAGAGAAGTGATAGAGATTTTCGTGTCATCTTCAAAGAATCGTGACAGGAAGAGTCTATCTAAATCTGCCCATTTTTAGATACATCCTGCAGGCAGTTTCATGAACCATTCAAAGGCAACCCCCTTGAGGGTGCCAATGAACAAACGAGCTAGTATGGCATCGTTTGACATTGCATTCCCAGTCTGTGACTTAAAATAGTAGATGTGTTGGTTCGGTGATCCCGTGCCGTCGAAAGCTTGTAGCGTCGGGATTTTGAATTTTGGAGGATAAGAAACCGTATCCCATTCTGCAGGATACGATCTGACAACCCCCTGATCTTGGAGCTCGCACCTATTAGTCATGGCATTGAGGCGGGCTTCCAGTTCTTGCATTTTTGCCAATTGAGGATTCTGCTCATTTTCAGTCCTCTTCTCTTCTTCAAATGAAGATTCTACGTGATGAGCTTCTTGATCGGAAGCTTCATTCACTTTTTCTTTTCGTTTTGAAGATTGACTCCTTCTTCGTGATGATTCCGGCTGAGGTGTTGAGCCAAACATGTGAACTTGAGCCCTATCTGCAATAAGTTGGGCTATCATGTCTCGAAGTTGGTCGATGGACTCTTGTTGTGATCGCAGGGCTTCTTGCATCACAGCCTAGTGTTCTTCGAGCCTCTTCTTAAAATCTTCGGCATTCTCCGTCATGTGTGCAGCGCTCTCATGTTCCACGAAAGAACTGGAAGATTGGGAATTTGCAATGGCTGAGTGCTTGTCATCAGGTTCCAACCCCTTAGCTAGCCTCTGATAATTGACAGGAGGTATGACTCCCTATCTTGTCCGAGTGCGCTGGTAAATCCCTTCAAATTTATCAGAGATTTCTCTAACACTCGGAGGATGATTAGTCTCCGATTCATCTGAACTGGAAGCTGATGACCTCCCTCTGCCAACCATATTAATGGTAACTTCGGGATATTCATCCTCTGAAGTCTTCTTCCTGTGAGAATGCCGTCGTTCGGTGGACCAAGCGACGCTCATTAATCGGTTAAACACCGGCGGCTTGGCGCATGTGGCGACATCGACATCGCGATGATTTGGCATTTAGAACGCGAGGATCGCGTTTGAGCACTTGAACGCGAGGTTGAGACCCGCGTTTTAGATTGGGGATGCGAGGTCCGCATTTGAATGTTTGAACGCGGGGTTGAAATCCGCATTTTAGATTGGGGATGCAGGTCCGCATTTGAATGTTTGAACGCCGGGTTGAAACCGCATTTTAGATTGGGGATGCAGGTCCGCATTTGATCATTTGAAAGCGGGTTGAGACCCGCTTTAGATTGGGGATGCAGGTCCGCATTTGATCATTTGAAAGCGGGGTTGAGACCCGCGTTTTATAATGGGGACGCGAGGTTCGTGTTCGGGCACATAAACGCGAGGCTTGGCGCTCGTAAAGAAACGCCGGCTCGTGATCGTTTCGCTCATAAACGCGAAGTTCCCGTTGGTTGGCTGATTGGCCATCTCAAGGCTGTGTTCTTCGGTAAGCAGCACTCCTTTTCACCTGATTTGAGGCTTTTGCAGTGACATCACCATCTTTATTGATCAGGTTAGCCACGACAACCGAAGGGACTTTGGTCTCCTTAGAGACTTTGTGGATCTTGCGCATAGCCTTGGGGCTAAGGGTTCTGGAAGAGAGTGCCTCCTCGAACTTGGCTTGATCGAACTCTACAGTCAGAGTTTCAACAGTCGTCCCAATGAGCTTGACGTCGGACTGCGTCACCACCTCTTCATCGGTGAAAGAGATTTTCCCCAGAGGAGTCGCCATCTTTTGTTTGTCGGAAAAAGTTAAAAAAAGAAGGTGGAGGAATGATATTGTATTGATTCTTTTACTGATGAATTACAATCTCTCTATCCTCGCAATCGCTCTCTTATCGGTTATCGATTTACAAAGAGGAAGGATTAAGCGATCCCCACTTTATTTAAAGCCGGGTTCTTCGCGGTAGCGGTGGGAGCTTGAATCTTGTATCCCGTTGACGATCCGACCGTCTTGGCTCGTGGGACTTTGTCGTCGTCGCCTCTTGATTTAATGTCTTGGGAGAACTTGCAAGACAAGTTTGGAAACTCTCACAGAGTTTAATGTGCACTTGCCGAGCAAGTTTAGAACTCTGGCGGAGTTGAGAACTCTGAACGAGTTTTAGAAAAGGAGCTTAATGTGCACTTGCGAACGCGGGGGTGGCATTCGCGTTTTGGGATTGGAACACGGTGATGAGCTCCGCGTTTTGCTTTGGCACGCGGGGGTGGCCTTCGTGTTTTGAAGTTAAAACGCGGGCATGACCCTCACGTTTTTATGTTGGAACGCTGGGATGAGTCCCGCGTTTTGAATTGAAACGCGGGGATAAGCCCCACGTTTTGCTTTGAAGAGATCAATACTTGTAATCTCTTTTCACAAGGATTGTCAACTTGTAATCCTTGTACTCTGGAGACATTAAATTCTTATTCTCCTTTGTTGTCGTGAAAGTCGTCAGCCTGTAACCTTCATCCACAGTGTTTCGTGGATATTGGCAGTCTTCAGTAATTTTTTTACAGCCTACAGTCCCATTGGCTACACAATAAACTTTTTGTTATTGTATCCCTATATAAAGGGGAGTAGTTGTAGCTTTTGAGATATGAATGAGAATCTATAATATTTTATTATTTAGTGTGGTATCAGAGCCACGCAAACCCTAGCCTCCACTGTTCGCGGGGAAAGTTGGTTTCTCGATCTTCATTGCCGAACTCATTATAGCTTTATGCTTTTACAAATGAATTCAAAAAAAAGTTCGCCTTTTTATAAGGCTACAACGAAAATCAAGAGAAAAGAAAAATTACACCATTCCTAAACAAACGCGGGACTCGTTTATCGACTCCCGCTTGCGTGGGATCTTTGCCAGTGCCCGGGTTTATCCGTGGACCACCGCGTGATAGGATCCGGTGCGAGATCTACGCGATCAAGGGGATTATCTCACAAAGGAAATAATCGCTGAAGTGAGCGAAATCGACCAAGTGAAATCAGCACTCTTACTGGGATCAAAACAAAGTTTGATCCAGAGGGTATGATGTGCAGATCCGATCTCAGATCTCTTGAACTTTCGCGCTTTACGCTAAAAGGTTCACCGAGATCTCAGATCTGAATGTCGGAGTTGAGCCTTGATCGCTTTGAATCCTCCCCTTTTCTCCCAAAATGCAAGTTTTGATCCGGCAGAGCTTCAGCTTCTTATCAGAATTTCTGGATCCCAGAAAATGAGCACCCCTCCCCTATTTATAGATTTTAAAAGCGGGTAAACCGGGTAAAAAGCCCACCTAGCCACTAGGAGGTGGCTCGGCCACCTCTCAGGGTGGCTCGGCCACCTCTTAGGGTGGCTTGGCTTTCGTTGAGCCCGTATGGGTGCTTTCGGGTCTGATTTTCTGATTCTTCGGTGTTCCGAAGCTTCAAGGTTTGGTTTATCCAGTCGTTCGCATGTGATTAGGTAAGCCGTTTGACTTGCACACTTCGTCGACTCGCTCCATGCGTTGGCATCACCTACGTCATCGGATGGCTCGCCGATCGACAACTTGTCGTCACGAACTATGTTCAGGGACTTAAAGGCAATTTTCAACGCCTACAGATACCCCCTCCAAAGTGTTTCGGTCTCGCTCTTTTATAGAAGAAACCGAAATACTTTGGATATGATAGGCCCAAACCTTCAGTCGGTATAACAGGACCTGAAAATGGCTTCGTTTCTTGACTTCTCCAATTCTTTCGGACTATCCAGTGCTTTGTAGGATGACTGAAAGTATCGCGGTGCTGTATTTATTGTCTGACCGCTATCGAAATCTTGACCCGAAGCTGATGAATGAATTTTTTTGCTTTAGCTCGTGTTGATGAGTTGTCGTCGAACTGACCATCCAACTTCATGAGATTTAACCTTTAATCGGTGAATTCTCCATTGCGATGCTTGTCGTAGAACTGACCATGGCGGGAGGAATTTTCTTGAGATTCATCCTTTAATCGGTGAATTCTCTATCGCGACGCGTAGACCGGCGTCGAAAATTTCTCCTTGAAATTCAACCTTCAATCGGCGATTTTCCATTGCGGCGGTACGTCGACCGGTTATACTAAATGCGTTCAGCGGAGTTTGAGAATTAGTTTATCCTCATATATCCGTTTGGAGGTGGTCGAGTTATCCTTAAAATATAAACTATTTTTCAGGAACTTCTCGACAAAAATAGAAAATAGTTTATACTCATATACCTTTTTGGAGTACTCTCCTCGGGATGATCCTGTTCCCGATGATGTTTCACGAGCGGCAATCCACGAGGATCTGGGGTTCGTTCTTCTGCAGGTATGGGCTCCCTCTCCCGTTAATTGCAGGACTAGTCATTTTTTGACTAATACAACTACAATCTAATGAATCTGAGAAATTCACTTTGTCGCTGGCAGGAACTCCTACTGAGGCTTATTTTCCGATTCCTCATTCTGATGCTCCTCGAATCGGCGACCACGGCGTCTACGTGTCTGGCGATCACCGTGAGACCAACTCCGACAATTGATCGTCAGCGGTTACCCCTCGGCGGCTCCGCTTACCCATGAAGCTATGCCGATGGAATCAGGTACGGGTTTATCCGACTAAGGATATCTACGCCAGTCTTTGTCTTGAGATTCTGAAATGTCCACCTCTTTATTTTTACAGGGCTTACATCTCAACTTCACGATCTGGCGAAGGCGCTGATTTTAGACAATGACCCTGATCGGATTATTATCTACATGGAAGTCCGCTCGTTCTTCTCCCTCATGAATATGATGATCGACAAGCTTCTCCGTACTGGGCTCTCTCTCCGTCAGTTCAGGCTGGTCCTTGACCCCAGAACGGCTTTGATAAGGAACGCTGGTTACCCAGAGTTAGCCAAGGCGATTGCTGATGATCTCGACCGTCTGGAACTCAAGCTTCAGAAATTACAGGAGTTGCAAGCAGCATGTGCTTCTTTGTACATAACCAATCAGGCTGAGTCTCGTCTGGAAGCATGGCGCGATGCTTGCATTTTTACTGGACTCAAGGTTCAAATGTAGCGGGGGCCGGGTAGATCAGGTTAAGACCGCACTTGCCGAGAAATCCGCATCCCTGAACCACATTCAGTCCTGTATTGCGTCAAGTGAGGTCGAGATAGCGCAACTTAGGCGGGAACTTCAGATGAAGGAAGAGAACTTAAGCATTCTGAAGCTGACAAGGGTCAACGAAGAGGAAGCTCAAACTGCCCTATCCAAGAAGCTGGAGCTCTCGGAATAAAAGCTATCCGAAGTTGAGGAGGAAGCTACGAAGACGCTGAATGCCAATGAGAAGTCTTTTAGGGCCGAGTTGCAGGAAGAGCTCCAACAAGCTTACAACGACGAGTTATCCCAGCTAGAACAACAGATCTTTTGCCATAAACTTGATATTTGAATAACTGCAATTTCTTTGTTGAAAGACTCGACTCGAATAAATTTTGATTCTCCTTCGTTTATTATGATTTCTCATTTCGTTTGAAATAATCAACCACAATACTCATAGGATTTTTAGCAAACCCTCAGCCATCAACGGATTTAACGAGCCTTTACCGATTACTGTTTGAATTAGGCTAGCATGTGGATTAAACCCGTTCCGCATGTGATGTTGTGCTAAAAAGATGAAACTCTTTTAGGCTTAACGCTATGATGTCGAATACGTAGACTTTGTCATCTTTTACGGATAAGAGACTAACCGCCAACGCGTGTTAGGCGTTGACTTTAGGGTTATTGGCCAACCCCCAGCCATCAACGGATTTGACGAGCCTTTACCGATTACCATTTGAATCGGGCTAGCATGCGGATTATCTAAACCCGTTCCGTACGTGACGTTGTGCTAAAAGAATGAAACTCTTTTAGACTTAATGCTATGATATTGAATATATAGGCTTCGTCTTTCTCACGGGAGTAGACTACCCGGCTACATGTATTAGATGCAGGTCTATCCCTGCTTAGACTTCGGGATAAAATTTCCTAGACTTGAATTCTGGTGTCTTCTTCAATCGGTAAAAGACTAAACCGGCAACGCGTGTTAGGCGTTGACTTATCCCTACTTAGGACACGGGATAAAATTCCCCACACGTGTAAGGCGTGAATTGAGGTGTTATTAATAACAACCTGCCACAATTTTGAATATGTGGGCTTTCGTTCTTTTTACGGTTAAAAACTAACCGGCAATGCGTGTTAGGCGTAGACTTATCCCTACTTAGAATTCGGGATAAAATTTTTCAAGATGAGTCTTGGTATCCTTTTCACGGAGAAAGGTTAACCGGCCACGCGTGTTAGTCATAGACTCATCCCTACTTAGGCTTCGGAATGAAATTCCCCAGACTTGAATTCTGGTGTCTTTTTCAATCGGTAAAAGACTAAATCGGTAACGCGTGTTAGGCGTTGACTTATCCCTACTCAGGATTCGGGATAAAATTCCCCAAGATAAATCTTGGTATCCTTTTCACGGAGAAAGGTTAACCGGCCACGTGTGTTAGACGTGGACTCATCCCTACTTAGGCTTCGGGATAAAATGCCCCAGACTTAAATTCTGGTGTCTTTTTCAATCGGTTAAAAGACTAAACCGGTAACGCGTGTTAGGCATTGACTTATCCCTACTCAGGATTCAAGATAAAATTCCCCAAGATAAATCTTGGTATCCTTTTCGCGGAGAAAGGTTAACCAGCCACGTGTGTTAGACGTGGACTCATCCCTGCTTAGGCTTCGGGATAAAATGCCCCGGACTTGAATTCTGGTGTCTTCTTCAATCGGAGAAAAGACTAAACCGAAGAAAAGGTGAAACTAATGTGGAAAAGGAAGAATTTTATATTCTATCTCCCGATGATGGAGAGGAAGGATTTTATATCCTGTCTCCAGGTCTTCTTTTTAAGGGTAAAGACGAACCCAAAATAAGAGAGGAAGAATTTTATATCCTATCTCTTACTCCTGGAGAGGAAGAATTTTATATTCTATCTCCAGTATAAAGGAAACTAAAAGTGGGATCTCCACTTCGAGAATCTTGGGAGGTGAAACTAAGAGTGGGATCTCCACTCCGAGAATCGAAAAGATTCAGATAACTTTCACTTTTATAGGATTCGCTACCTGATCTGGAAATTACTTTCTTGTTTATCGAGATGAAATTCTAATTTCAGCCCTAACCTTGAGAAGGCGTGACCGAAGAGGAAAGGATGGGGCCCCTCTGTTTATCACAAGGGGATCTTAACATTAAAAGTGGACCTCTTGTTCATGGAAGGAATCAAGAGGGAATTTTGCTGGTGGATTGGACCAGAAAGATTTTTTTAGACTCACCGCTAATGAATTTGATCAGTGAGGGAATTTATGGTGGAGGATAGATTTAGGGTTATCCTCAAGGACATTGGGTGAAATATTTTCCGAGGAACTTCCCGTCAAAATGGGTTATCCCAAATGTACTAGGGATAGTACTTTTTCGTGAACTTTTATTTATCTAGATAATTGCCTCGCCGCCATTCTCGAGTGATTAGGCGACACGACCGCTTGAATAGGTCAGAACTATCACAAACGGCCCTTCCCATTTAGGTTCAAACTTGCCCTTTTTCTTGGAATCAAGAATTATTGATCGTCGAGCAGCGATGACCAGATCTCCTTTCTTGAAGCTTCTCTGTCGGACTTTTTTGTTAAAAGCCCTTGACATTCTGGCTTGGTAAAACTCGATGCATTGTTGAGCTTCCAAGCGTCTTTCATCCAACATTTCGAGCTCTTCAAGACGTCTTCGATGTTGTTCTTCCGTCGCCCTTGCAACCCTCTGAGTTCTTTTAGATTTCTCGGGGGCTGTAATTCATGTATTGCCTTCACTTTATCTGGGTCGATGTGAATACCCTTAGTGGTGACGACGAATCCGAAGAATTTGCCGCTGGACATTCCGAGGAAGGATTTGGTAGGGTTCATCTTTAACTGATGACTCCGCATGAGATCGAACACTGTCCTCAGGTCCTCGATGTGATCATTTTTGTTACGGCTCTTGACGACTAAGTCATCGACGTAACACTCGACCGTTTTACGGAGATGCTCTTGAAAAATCTTCGTCATTGCTTTGATGCGTGGCTCTGCATTCTTGATCGAAAGGCATGGCCGTGTAGCGGCGTAAGGGAGTCTGAATGCGTGTGTTTTGCATCATCCGGGTGCTTCTTGATTTGATTATAACCCGAAAAACCATCCGTGAAGGACATTCTCTCGAACCCACACGTATTGTTGATGATGACGTCAGTGATCGGAAGAGGAAAGTCGTCTTTTGGGCACGCGGCATTCAGGTCTCTGTAATCGATGCAGATTCTGATCTTCCCATTCTTCTTTAGAACCGGGATAATATTCGTCACCCAATCTGGATGTTGTTCCTTCCTGATGAAACTTGACTCTATAAGCCTTTTAACCTCCGCTACAATCACCTCCATAATCTGTGGACGAAACCGTCTTTGCTGTTGCTTGATAGGTTTGGCATCCACCTTAATGTTGAGACGATGCGTTGCCACATTTGGGTCGAGTCCCGGCATATCTTCGTAGTTCCAAGTAAAGACGTCGATATATTCCCTGACGAGAGCAATCAACTCTTCTTTCTCTTCTGGGGAGAGACTTTTGCTGATGAATATGGGCTTCGGGTGTGCTTCGTCACCCATATTGATCTGGACCACTTCATCCTTAGTAGGGGGTTCTCTTTGCTCGAATCGGTCCCCGTATTGTATGTTGAGGTGATGAATTCACGGGTCCTCCCATGTTGGTATCTGCTCATCGTCTTCCATCGTGGTGGGGTCGGCTGTAGTCATATTCGCCATCAAACCCTTGAATATTTTGCCGATGCTGACGTCAAAATCCCAAGCAGAGGAATCAGATGAATATCCATCTCCCGGGCCGGATAATTGGTTATCGATTAACCAGCAATCCGTAATAATTATCAGGCTTCCCTTTTGGGACGTGTGCTGCCTTGGGTGGGATTTGAGGACCTCTTTCGAAACAAAGACCTTCTCCTCGCGCAAAGTTATACCCCCATCTTTCCATGAGATTGCGCTTACGGGTATCACGAATAGATGAGAGCGGGCTTGTCGTCGCTATCCTCTTCTCGAAAAGTGGTCGCATCGAATCATATCTCCTCTACCGTAGACCAAGTTCTTTTCATCACGGTTTTACCCGATGATGAATGTTGTCGAAGGAGTCGGACATGCTTACGTGCTATACCACGGCGGCCGGATCGGCATGTGCAACTTCGGGGTCATCGTACAGTCCTTTCATTACATCAACAAGAGACAGCGAGTACTCTAAATCATCATTTATTTTATTGTCGACGAGTTGCTAATTACAATTTTCATCCGACGACTCTCCATCGTCAAGATTGACTACAAAGGGTACAATGTCATTTATGATAAAATCACCATCGTAATCAAGCCCGGCTTCGGTATCAGCTTCCTCACCGCTGTCCGTGTCTTGGACCGATGATTTAGTATTGGACTCGTTACCGTAAAGGAGGGAGTCAGTGAAGTAGTTCTCCAACCCCTTAAACAGTTGCTTATCCGCGACCACCGTCTTAACTTCGTTATTTGCGTCTATATATTTCAGACACTGATGAAGGGTGGAGGGGACTATAACATTATTATGGATCCATGGCCGACCCAATAATAAATTATAGGAAGTCTCTGCATCAATCACATAGCATGTGACTTCGGATTTCAAATCCCCCATTTGGCACTTTATCCGGATTTTACCTAGTGGCCTAGACCCACTGGTATTGAATCCATAAATTACCGTGCTTGTAGATGCCAGTTTATTGGCAGGAATCGAGCTATACATCGGTGGAGGGCATGATACTCCTGTGAAGCAGGATTAACTTGGATCCGGTTGACTTCGCTGGAGCCGATGTATCCGGTGAAGTACAATGGCCTGTCGTGCTTCGAGTTCTTCGTCTGCATGTCCTCTTTAGTAAAGGTAATCACGAGGGATAGTGCATGAGGTTGCCTTGTTGGTGTCGACTCCGGTTCTTCAGTGCTTGGCTCAATCTGAGTGAGAAATACTTCAGAGTCAGCCAGGGCTTCCTGTAGGGCCTCCCTGGTTTCTTTCGATAATTGAGGTAACTCATAGAGTGTTTTCCTCACCGGGATATTAGCCAATTGAGCCATGATATTGAAGCGGTGTGGGGAGCTCGAACTTTCCGATTTGTCCCTTCCAATCGGACGATTGAACCGAGACTGCTTCGGAACTTGGACCTCCTGATGCTGGGGTTGCTTCTCCTTTAGTTTGGCCATGTCCTCCTCGGCGACCGCTTGCTGGTGTGATTTTTCGTAGCGTGGGAGGATTAAATCGCCGCCAACCCGTCAGCGACTTAGCATTTGAATTAGGAGCTTCGGGATACTTGTACTTGTACTCGCATCCGCTCCTGGTGGCGAAGACTTCATGTTTTTCTTCGGAGAGCTGGAATGTCGTCATTTGTTTGTCATCCTTATCCAAGATCGCTGAGGTGGCATGACACGGTTTCCCCTTCGATTTCTTCTTGGATGAAGAGGCTGCCCACTGATCATCTTCGAGCAAGTTAGGGTGGACCCAAAGGATTTCGCCGTTCAGAGCCGTATGAGGCACGAGCCCCTTTTCGCGTTGTCCATGAGGATCATCATTCACCGTCTTCATCCCTACTTTCACGGCGGGCTCGGTTGAAACCAAGACCACGAGCAGCGATCGAAGGCGATTGATGTCGCGTTTGCGCCCACCTTCTTTTCCTTGGACGGCTTTGGGGTAATGACCCCTACATCGATCAAGGCTTGGATCTTGTCCTTGAGATGGTAGCACGCCTTCATTGGATGATGGACTGCTCTATGATAAGCGCAGTACCTCGGATCTATCACCTTATTTACTTCCTCCTGGTTCACGATCGGTGGCAGCTGGATCTTATTGTTCTCCAGGAGGTATCTGAAAATGTCGGGAACCTCGTCTTCCTTGAAAGAGTAAGCCTTAGGGAATCTTGGTTCCGATGACTTCTGCTTTTGGGGTCGCTACTGCCATTGGGGCTGCGATTGTTGTGGCGCTCGCTATTGCGGTTGTTGTTCGCGTTTCAAGCTGGAATGTTGGTTAGCGTCCCTTTGCTTTTGCACAGGCCTTCCCTTTGCCGCGTGGGACGAAGTTCGGCCTGTGAACATTTGCCGTTGGCTAGCCTCTTTCTGCCTTTTTCCTCTTGAGTAATCGCTCGGCTTGCTCCCCGCGTACCTTCAAATCCTTTCATGTTTTGGACGGTGCTGTTCCCATTGCTTCCAGCACGTCCAATAAAAGGTTGTTGTGGCAAGTCTGGAGGATGAATTCCTCAGTTATCGGGTCCCGACAATTCTTCGCCTTGTTTCGGAACCGTTTGACGAAGCTATCCACCGTTTCTCCGCCTTTCTACTTTTCATCCAACAACGTGCCGATGGATATCTCGGTGTCGTCATCAAAGAAATTGGTGAGGAACATGGTCTCCATGTCATCCATTAGCTCCCGGTTTGAGGCGGTACCATCGGCTGACTTCTCGAAGAGTGCCAACGAATGACCGAACCATCAAGGGCTCATTACCGAAAATAACCCCCAGGTAGGACTTGAAGTAGATCAAATACTGAGTGGGTGAACCCTTCCCGTCGAACGGCGTAAAATTTATTAGATTGAACTTCGCCGGATACAGGATTGATTCCCACTCCCTTGGGTACGGACATGGTATACCCGTCTTCTTTATCTCTTGGGCAGAAATCAAAGTGTTGATCTTACTCTCAAGGTCCTTTATCTTCTCATTATCACTCACGTCTCCGTTCAGGTGATTTTGAGGAGGGACGATGGTATTACCACTGTCGTTCTTGAGGTGACCTCCCGCATTCTGTTTATCACGGGGATTATCGGCGTTACGGTCTTCATCCCCGTTCGTGTCGCTGTCTACTTGGTTATTGCGATGACTTGATTCACCCTGGCGATTCGTTAGAGCTTGGATTTGCTGGTCATGCATCTCTCTCATTTGCTGCATGGCCATCTGCATCTCAAACTGGAAGTTCTCCTTTTGCTTGGCCAAAGCCTCCTCAAGCATCTTGGCCACTTGTTCTGCACTGATCATGTGTGCCTCACGAGGTTGCCCCTCACTGAAAACTATATTGTCGGAGGCAATTACAGAGCTGGCGTCCGACACTTCGTCATCTGAGGGTAACCCCCTCTGCACTTTTTGATAATTAGGCCGTCTGATAGTCCCGGACCGCAACCGAGTTATTCGTTGAGATACCCCGGGAATGGCGTGTGTTGACATCTCTTTGCTAGTCATGTTGATGGTGACTTTTGGCAATTCATCGCCTTGAGACACCGATCTTCTGCTAAAATGCCTTGACCTGGATTTTAACATTTTGGTGCCAAGCCTATCGAAGACCGACACCTTCTCCGGAGCCGTCTTGGTGCAGTTGCACTCCGACAACACCGCCCTGATCAATTTGGAACACATGCAATGTGTGTTCAACTCTGGGGAACTCCTTTTTCGAGTTGTACTCGTACCCCCAACACGATAGTATAACTCATCGGCATGAATGCCGGAGCAACCCATCGCGTGTTGGCATGACTTCTCAGGTATAACGTCCTCGTCGCCAGACGAGAACGTCTCTATCTGAGGATGAACTGCCTTATTAGGGCTTTCAAAAGTCACTCGCCGTGATGTATGCCTTCGCGAGTGTGAATTTTCGACGGGCTCTTGAACTTCAATTAAGTAACCCGGTCGCGGCGGCCTCTGAGGAGTCTTCTGTCATGGTTGAGTGGAGTGCGACCCCTGCTTGGGAGTGACCCGGGACTTCCTCAACGGGCCCAAATATTCTTTGATCAGAATTTTGCCTCGATCATCATGCAACGGGCCGAGGCGCTCTAAAACCATTTTCTTGCTTCGGGATGAGCCGACGGGATCGACCGAAGCGGGTACAGAGGTAGACGGCGATTTAGATGCGATCGCCGGAGGTGGAATCGGCCTTGGGGTGACCTTTCTTTGATTCGGGCTAGCCTGTAGTGGCCGGACCTTAGTCGAATCAGTTCGAGGTGGCTGACCCCCAGTTAACATTTCTACCCTTGTCCGAATCGTCATTTCGGATTTTGGCCTCCAAACTTGGTGCATCTTTGGCGGCTTCTTGGCCACTTCTTCTTTCTTCAACATCCGGGCCTCTTGAACCAAAGCCCGTGCGTGCACAAGTAGTGCACGGCGCTTTCGGATGCGCTCCTCAAGCGTTGAACGGTACCGTGTGACGCGGACCCATTCACTTATCGACAGCTTGGAGGCGCTGCCAACCATCTGTTGTTGAGGCCTTTGACCTCTTCTAAACTTGAGATCCGTCTCATAGCGAGATCCGTCGGTGATTCGGGGCCTTGGCGGCCTGGCCAGCGCCCGGCGTTAAGCGTCGCCTTTGGCGGCTCTCTTTGAGAGAGTCGACGCGCCATCGGCGATCATCTCTGCCGCAGAGGAGTGTACATCTGGTCGACCATCTTAGATCTGGGAGGAACCTTCTTTGCAACCCGGCGGATAGGGTTAGGATCCTCACCACGAGATTTCGGATCCGAGGACCACGGATCTTCCTTGCGGTGAGATCTTCACGGACTTGCGGGGAGGACGATCCGACGAGGATGATAGATATTCCTCGAACTTTTGCTGGTCGAACTCGTATTCGACCTCCTCTTCGACCGGGATTGCTATCCGCGACTGCGGCACGACGATCTCATCAGCGAGATCGTTGGCTCCCACTGTGGTCGCCAGCTTATTCGCGGGGAAAGTTAGTTTCTCGATCTTCATTGCCGAACTCATTATAGCTTTATGCTTTTACAAATGAATTCAAAAAAAAGTTCGCCTTTTTATAAGGCTACAACAAAAATCAAGAGAAAAGAAAAATTACAACTTTCCTGAACAAACGCAGGACTCGTTTATCGACTCGCTATGCGGATCTTTGCCGCGTCGGGTTTATCCGTGGACCACCGCCTGATAGGAACAGGTGCGAGATCTACGCGATCAAGGGGATTATCTCACGAAGGAAATAATCACCGAAGTGAGCGAAATCGACCAAGCGAAATCACCACTCTTCCTGGGATCAAAACAAAGTTTGATCCAGAGGGTATGATGTGCAGATCCGATCTTAGATCTCTTGAACTTTTGCGCTTTACGCTAAAAGGTTCGCCGAGATCTCAGATTTGAATGTCGGAGTTGAGCCTTGATCACTTTGAATCCTCCCCTTTTCTCCCAAAATGCAAGTCTTGATCCGGCAGAGCTTCAGCTTCTTGTCAGAATTTCTGGATCCCAGAAAATGAGCACCCCTCCCCTATTTATAGATTTTAAAAGCGGGTAAAGCGGGTAAAAAGCCCACCTAGCCACTAGGAGGTGGCTCGGCCACCTCTCAGGGTGGCCGAGCCACCTCTTAGGGTGGCTTGGCTTTCGTTGAGCCCGTATGGGTGCTTCCGGGTCTGATTTTCTGATTCTCCGGTATTCCGAAGCTTCAAGGTTGGGTTTGTCCAGTCGTTCGCATGTGATTCGTCGCTTCGTTTGACTTGCACACTTCGTCAACTCGCTCCATGCGTTGGCATCGCCTACGTCATCGGATGGCTCGCCGATCGACAACTTGTCATCACGAACTATGTTCGGGGACTTAAAGGCAATTTTCAACGCCTACATCCGCAAAACCCTAGATCCTCACAAACCCTAGCCCTCGAATCCCTCACTATCAAACTCCTCCCTCTGCCTTACAACCTCCCTTCTTTCCTGTGACTGTTCACCGTGAATAATATCACAGATTCTTGTACGTCCTATTTTCGATGGTCTTGTTGATGATGAGGATGACCATTATTGGTAGCAGCAGTCAACCTCGGTGTATATGTTCTCGTCACTGCCTGTGCCGCCTTGATTTTCCTTCGTTCACTGCCTACTCAATTTGTCGACACCACCACCACCACCGCTCGTATTCTAGAAACCTTGATAACTATTAGCTACTGATAAACAAAACAAAAAGAAAGAAAGAAAGAAAGAAAGAAAAGAAAAGAAAGAAAGAAAGAAAAAAAAGGTTTTGATTGAATCAGGATTTGGTTTGGAGTTTGGTTCGATGAAGGTTATTTTCTCAGATTCATTTGTTTGGTGGATCCCTTAAGAGGGATCATGTATTTGTTAGATCTCGAAAAGGATTGTTTGTTTGGTTGATCCGTGAAGAGGATCATTTATTTCCTTGATCCGTGAAGAGGATCGTTTGTTTGTTAGATCCCTAGAGAGAATCGTTTGCTTGGTGGGTCCCTGGTGAGGATCGTTTATTTGGTAGCCCCCTAGAGAGGATCGTTTCATTTGGTCAATTTGTGAAGAAGATCGAGGTATCACATTTGGTGATTTTGGTTGAGGTTATTCGTGGTGGAAGATATTCAAGTAGAAGACTAGAAGATGAAGACAACTACGATGAGAAAGGTCACACAAAAGATTTCAGCCTTTTAAGTCGTGTCACAAATTGGAGTGAGTATATCTTGTTTGGAGCAAGTCGGACATGTATTATATACATACTCCAGCTTGAGGGAGAGTGTTAATGAATATATTATGGAGATATATGATGTTATAGTTATATTAGGAATAATATATTAGGAGTATAAATTAGAAATTTGGTGATTGAGAGATATTAAGAATGTAACTAAGAGAATAATTGTGATTAGATAATTGTTTTAGTCACACATTGACTACACAATAACCTTTTGTTATTATATCCTATATAAATGGAAGTAGTTGTAGCTTTTGAGATATGAATGAGAATCTATAATATTTTATTATTTAACATAGACGCAGTAAGAACTCTCAACTAAGGAGAGAGAAGTACATTCCCTCTAAATGGCAAATTACCAAATTGGGGTTTTTTTGGTTCTCTCAAGAACATTTTGGTTATATATTTTCCAATTATAGGTGGGGCCTAATGAGAAAACTTTAAAGTTCAGGGGGTTTTTATGAGACAACCCAAAGTTCAGGGCATTTGGTGAAATTAACCCTTCTATAAAGCATTATTTTTCTTTATTCTCCATATAGTTTTCTACCATTGGTAAGAGACCCATTAATGCTGAAAACTAATTTTACCTCTTATCAATCTTTTCAGGTGATTGAAAACCTTGCTAAGTTCGAGTTACTTCTTAAACTGATGAGAGGAAGCAAGAAGGCGAAGTATAAAGTAGAAGTGAACAAGAACCTGAAAGGGAACTTTCACTTGAATCAAAAGCAAGAGGAGCTTTAAAAACATTGGTTATCAATAATTATGTAAGAGGTTACATTAACATTTCACAGCTTAACACTTATATACAAATGACCTCTTTATACAAAACATTGAGATCATTTAAACAAGTAAACTCCTTCATCCACTAATCAGAAGATTCATAAGCGAAAGCGCATTACTAGACTAGTAACCTCCCTCGCCTCCACTACCTTCTTCCTTAACCACCCGGCCGTTCGCCCTCCTGCGCCCCGACCTACTCTAGACTCATCAAACACATTTCGATTTGTATTGACCCTCGTCTGCACATTATCAATATATAATTAACCTAAACCTGACACTCTCGGCCCGACCCAACCTACTCAGCTCCCTCGCCGAGTGCTTCAGCCACCTCGCACTATCATCCATTATCATAGCGCAGTCCTGAAATGCGGTGGATGCGATAGATGCAAGTGTTGGTGCGCCGAGAGCTAATGTAAGTGGAGGTGTCACAGGCGAGGAGGATGCTGACGGTGAAAGCGACACGAGCAAGGCGGCTAGGGTTGTGGCAGACGGAGTATTTAGTGAAAGACATATCATTTGTACTAAATGTTAGGATCATTATTTTCAATATCCCCGACATGGTCCGATATATCGACTGATATATCTTTTTTTCACAAGGCTTGCCACAAAACGATATGGTCTAAATATTCTTCACTACTTTTTGACAATTTTTGTCAATATAACCCCGACATGGCCGATATTTTAGCCAATAAGTTGGCCGATATGCCCTTTTATATGGCTTTTCATAAAATAATATACCACTTTTTGCAATTTTAGGATAACATATCATGATTTTTTCAATATATCACATGACATTTGGCCTCAAAAAATCATTTAAATATTTCAATATCGAAGTTAGACTTTTATTTGTTTTAAAAAGTTGATTAGTGATTCTATATATATATATATATATATATATATATATATATATATATATATATATATATATATATATATATATATATATATATATATATATATATATATATATATATATATATATATATATACACACACACACACACACACACACACACACACACACACACACACACCTTATCTTACAAAATTAAAGAAGTGAAGTAAGATATTTTTCCTATATCTATCTATTCTATTGGAGATAAGATCTTTGCTTCGAATCATTAAATCATTATCTAAACTGAATTACTGATCAAATTCATAGATTCTTCCACAATGGACTCTGATAAGTGAGATTTTGAATAAGTGTTTATAGAATCTTCTTCTATCCGAAGAAATGATTCATCGAAATAATGAGTTTCCTGTTCCATTGATATGGGCACATCTGAGATCAAGAAATGCTCGGGAGTTCCTCTATTCAAGATATCATCTGACCACCTTCCGTAGAAATAGTTGACATAACACAACATATAGCTAACCTGACGGAACCAATTGATTTGCATATTGAATTACAAATTAAGAGAGATCGCGGATACCGTATGAACCCCACAAATAACTCTCAAGACGGAAGTTATCCTATAGACACTGTATACATGCCTGTTCGAAATGCAAATCATAGTATTCATTCTTATGGGAATGGAAATGAAAAATAAGAAATATTTTTCTAGAAATATGGACAAATGGAGGTTTAACTCCTAAGGAAGCACTTTATGAAGCTTCTCGTAATTTAATTGATTTATTTATTCCTTTTCTACATGCGGAGGAAGGGAACATTCATTTTGAGGAAGATAAAAATAGGTTTACTCTACCCTTTTTTACCTTACAAAAAGGAATATACATACATTATTGGACCCTTTTGACTAACAGTCAAGAAGATCTTATGAAAATTGAATATTTTTGCACAGTAGATATAAAACAGATATTGGACACTCCATAGAAGCATTTTGCAATCAATTTACCTAAGAATAAGTTTTCATTTTAATTTAAATCTATTAGAATCTTTTCATATTCTTTTTATAAATTATATTATATTATAAAGTTCTAAAGGCAAAACTTTATTTTTTTATCTTTGGCACGCTATCCGTATTTTCGCGGAATAGATCATAATAAAATTCATGTATCTAGGGAGGATTCAATTTAGAAGCGACTATTCCCTAGATACCTACATCGTTGTATGTCCCGATTGAATCCATTTAAAAAGACCTGAAGTTAGAGATTTATCAATAGATAATGTTGCTCCAATACCTAACCAAAGAGCTACTGCGGTACCGATTAAAAAGACGAAATATATTTTGGAATTTATTAACATTCTCCAAAAAGGGTACTGTCAATAATCCTGTTGGTACTGAAACTATTAAAAGAACACCCAATAACCTATTGGGTACTATGCGGAGTATTTGAAATACGGGAAAGAAGTACCATTCGGCTAATATTTCTAAAGGAGTTGCAAATGGATCTGCTGATTCACCAATCATGGATGGTTTTAGGACTGCTAAGCCTAAATTACATGCAATAGTACCTAAAATTTACTACTGAAAAAATATATAAAAGATCATTTGGTCATGGTTCTCCATAATAATTATGATCCATCCCTTCACCAATTTAGCTCTTTATATATATATATATTATATATATATATATATTATATATATATATATATATTATATATATATATATATATATATATATATATATATATATATATATATATATATATATATATATATACACACACACACACACACACACACACACACACACACACACACACACACACACCTTATCTTACAAAATTAAAGAAGTGAAGTAAGATATTTTTCCTATATCTATCTATTCTATTGGAGATAAGATCTTTGCTTCGAATCATTAAATCATTATCTAAACTGAATTACCGATCAAATTCATAGATTCTTCCACAATGGACTCTCGATAAGTGAGATTTTGAATAAGTGTTTATAGAATCTTCTTCTATCCAAGAAATGATTCATCGAAATAATGAGTTTCTGTTCCATTGATATGGGCACATCGAGATCAAGAAATGCTCTGAGTTCCTCTATTCAAGATATCATCCGACCACCTTCCGTAGAAATAGTTGACATAACACAACATATAGCTAACCCGACGAACCAATTGATTTGCATATTGAATTACAAATTAAGAGAGATCATGATACCGTATGAACCCCACAAATAACTCTCAAGACGGAAGTTATCCTATAGACACCGTGATACATGCCTGCTCAAATGCAAATCATAGTATTCATTCTTATGGGAATGGAAATGAAAAATAAGAAATATTTTTCTAGAAATATGGACAAATGGAGGTTTAACTCCTAAGGAAGCACTTTATGAAGCTTCGTAATTTAATTGATTTATTTATTCCTTTCTACATGAGGAAGGGAACATTCATTTTGAGGAAGATAAAAATAGGTTTACTCTACCCTTTTTACCTTACAAAAGGAATATACATACATTATTGGACCTTTTGAGTAACAGTCAAGAAGATCTTATGAAAATTGAATATTTTTGCACAGTAGATATAAAACAGATATTGGACACTCCATAGAAGCATTTTGCAATCAATTTACCTAAGAATAAGTTTTCATTTTAATTTAAATCTATTAGAATCTTTTCATATTCTTTTTATAAATTATATTATATTATAAAGTTCTAAAGGCAAAACTTTATTTTTTATCTTTGGCACGCTATCCGTATTTTCGAATAGATCATAATAAAATTCATGTATCTAGGAGGATTCAATTTAGAAGTTTACTATTCCCTAGATACCTACATCGTTGTATGTCCCGATTGAATCCATTTAAAAAGACCTGAAGTTAGAGATTTATCAATAGATAATGTTGCTCCAATACCTAACCAAAGAGCTACTGCGGTACCGATTAAAAAGACGAAATATATTTTGGAATTTATTAACATTCTCCAAAAAGGGTATCACAATAACTCGTTGGTACTGAAACTATTAAAAGAACACCCAATAACCTATTGGGTACTATGCGAGTATTTGAAATACGGAAAGAAGTACCATTCGCTAATATTTCTAAAGGAGTTGCAAATGGATCTCACGATTCACCAATCATGGATGGTTTTAGGACTGCTAAGCCTAAATTACATGCAATAGTACCTAAAATTTACTACTGAAAAAATATATAAAAGATCATTTGGTCAGCGGGTTCTCCATAATAATTATGCTCCATCCCTTCAGCCAATTTAGCTCTTTATATATATATATATATATATATATATATATATATATATATATATATATATATATATATATATATATATATATAAAATTTTTGTATGCTTAGATTTTATTAGGTATGCTTAGATTACATTAGGTATGCTTAAATTACCTTTTAGAATATTATATTATGTATTCACATCAACCAATATAGCACCTCGATATTTACCATATATCTCCAATGTAATTTAGTATCCGTAATCCGATATGAATTTTGGTCATCCGATATTTCTCTAATAACTGATATTTAAAATGTTGATTAAGATTAATATCAGAAAACCCTTCACTTCAGACGGTTATTAGATGGTACCCTAACTTTCAAAATATCGAAAACTCCCTTAACTAAGGGGTTATCCGAAACTCCTCTTTAACCTTAAGATTTTATTAGAAAATATCCCTAACAACATTAACCAAAAATTTCAATGGCAAAAATATCCCCTGCTTAATTTTACCCGTCCATATGAAATTATGATTTTCTAATATTTAACTTGTTAGGAGGTGCTTTCTAATATAATATTAAAGTTAAAAGGATTTTACGATAAACCATGACTTGAGGGTGGTTTTCTAATTTTCTTAAAGTTATGGGGGTTATCTGATAATCGTCTGATGAGAGGTCTCATCGTTAGCCTAAAAGTTAGATAAAACCATTGAAAGACAAATACTAGTGAAAGATATCAATTGTCTGTGTTTGAACGACAAATTCTAGTTGTACTTATTTGATTATTGCTTACTATGTTCAAATTCTTGTTTTATTTTTTCTACTTTAGCCGTGATATTCAAAAATTAGTATGCAATTCTATTCACCCCCTTAGGCTTGCATCTCTGATTTTAACAGTTGTATCAGAGCCCGATAATCATATATTAGGCTTCACAACCTATGATAGATGATAAATTTAGGATCCTTAATAAGGATATCAATTAAGTACAACTAGAAAGATCTTACAAACCTTTTAATTGAGATCGTTCTTTAAAGGATTTATTTTGGAGATATGGAAGAACGAAAATGATTTTGAAGTCTAAGGGCAACACTCCTACGCCTCGTTTGGTACGCGGAAATGAGTGGGAATGGAATGCAATTCTAACTTCTCATTCATGCTTACCAAACATGAAGTGTTTTTGGATGCTAGAAATGACATTCTCACTTCTCATCAATTCCCACTTAATGTGGGAATTGTCATTCCCAATGAGTTATCAAGGAATTGATATTATCACTTAAGTGAAAATAAAAATAATAAAATAAATCCCGGATATACCCTTTTTAAAGATATCCCTACCTAATTCTCTAAGCACACCCAAATATGAGAATGGGAATGAGCATTCCATTCCCACATCAATTCCATTCTATTCGTACCTTCATTCCATTCTCACTTGACTCTATTCCCGCATACCAAACAAGGCGATAAGGTTGATGATCAGATGATGAAGAATAACGTCGAGGATGGTTTCTGAGAAGCCTGAGCAAGATCCTTTCTTCGAAGTTGAATCTCTCTCTCTCTCTCTCTCTCTCTCTCTCTACCTACTTTTTTATATCTCTCAATTAGGTTAGGAACTTCTATGAGAAATGAAGGAGAGAATCCCTACAAACAGCTGCAACGAATGGCTCTGATTGAATCTTGAAATATGGGAATTAGTGGCTCAATTATCGATGATCTTGATCAGTCATCGATTATCCTTTGATCATCGATGATGGCAAATGGTCATCAATGATCGAAAAGTCTCTGGATTGTTTTGTCATCAACGACTACTTCGATCATTGATGAGGCTTGGATCATCGATAATTAATGTTGATCATCTATGAGTGTTTTTGCAGCATGCTGCTGATTGTGTTAATCCTATCTAACTAAAACATTAATATCTCGACTTATACACCTCAAACTCTAGATTTGTTTATTTCTGTAGATTCGTGACAAAGAGATGGACACTCCCATATGCTCAAATTTGACTATAGCTTCTGATATTTTTTTCAAGATTAACTATGATTAACTTGTTGTCTTGCTCTTTTTACTTCCGAACTTAATTTTAATTTCTTATAACCTGTATACAACATCTCAAACATATATTAGACCAATATACAAGTTTGTTATTCATCAAACTAAATTAATTGGATGGACATAGTCCTAACCAGAGGGAGTAGGGTGGGTGTGGGTAGGGAACTGCAAGAGCTTTGGTAATATGTCGCATCAGTGTTTACTATTCTAAAAATCATATGCCCGATCTATGTACTAATCAAAACCAACATTTTATTTGCTACTTTCATAGATATCCCTTGCCCTCGAATCTTTTTGCCGACCAAATTTGAATCACCCGTAACAAAATTCAAGTAGCGACAAATCTTCAGTTCCACTCGATATATGTACAAACTAAACGAAGTTTGAGAAGCCACAAATTCAGGGACATTTATCTCCACTTAGATTTTAATGGGTACAAGGGTACTAATTATAATAGAGCTATCTTCAAGCTACTTCCGATGTGGAGAAAAGTTTGGTGTTCTCTTTCCGTTAGTATTTTCTATAATCTCATCTCTTTGCAGCCCTACTAGGGCTGCATACTTAAGGTTCATGTTTTCATTTCACATGTAGTACATATTCATAGAGTTGGACTTTAGAGAAACAAACAGAAAATAATCCTGTAGAGGGCTCTCGGTAAAAACCCGTGTAAGGAAGAACAAGGACTTGATTTTAAAGTTAGTGTCGCGCTAGTTTCCGTAACATTATATTGATTTTAACTATTCACACTACTTTTATATATTGTTTACTGCTTTAAAATTGATAATGGAATGCACATCCTACATCTTTCCTACAATATGATTTCCTGCAATATTAATATTGCACTAATCTCTTTCATGCCCAGCTAGCTAAAATACATTAATTCTAACACTTCTTCTCAAGCTCGAGCATAGATATTTATCATATCTAGCTTGCTACACAAAACAGAGAACATCTTAGAAGAAGGAGCCTCGGTGAGAATATCCACAACTGTTCTGAAGAGGAAGTAAACATGTTGAGGTTGACTACCATCATATTCGATACCTTATTGGAGATTCAATAATTATTCCAGCTCAAGTTCACTCTCATGAACAGGTTGCAGATTTGTTCGCAAAGGTCATGACTAGCAGCCGGCATTCATCCTTGCTTTCCAAATTGATGCTTGGATACAGAGAACATCAATTTGAGGTGCGAGTTGACCAAAAGAGTAATCACAGGCTCTCCTTACTCGTCTCCTTAGATAAGAAACGTGATTCACAACGAGCCCACCTAGAACTAGTGTAATATCCTGAAATATTTCAGCATCTTAATATTGAGTTAAAAAATGATTAAAATACAATGTGAGATAAGAAAGGAACGATATATAATTCTCTCCACATCTCTCTCAGCAGTCACCACTATAGGACCGGTCTTCACGTGGACATGTTTCTTTAATTTTGGGAGTGGAATACTTGGAGGATGAAAAACTTGAGAGAGGGAGAGAGAAGAAAATATCATCATCTCCTCTACAATCCTCATCAAGGCAGGAGTTTCACCTTATTCTTTTCCTCTAATTCATAGAGGGTGACACTCAATGATTCAGACATTATCCTATGTCTTCTTTCTTATTCCTTTTAATCTTTGTTAGCTTCTTCAGTTAGCATTATTTCGTTTGATATACTACCACTATTTAGCTAGGTATAAAAGTAATTTGTTGGTTATCTGGCCTCGCAAACATCATTCAAGAATGAAGCACATAGTCGACCATATCGTTGCAGAATTTATGTTTTCACCCTCTAAATGTTAAACCATCATACCTCTTGAACCGTGTATCCAATTGGAATGATTACCATCATACCTCTTGAACTGTGTGTGTGTGTGTGTATATATATATATATATATATATATATATATATATATATATATATATATATATATATATATATATATATATATATATATATATATATATATATATATATATATATATATATATATATATATATATATATATATATATATATATATATATATATATATATATATATATATAGTAAAGCTCATATAAACTTAAATAGATAGGAACACTTGTCCACCAAACTTTGTATCCATTCATTATGCTTTGAGATTTGTGTTACATATCAATGTTATCTTTGAGATTTGTGCATTTATTTATATCACATGCTAGCACAAATCTCAATGCAAATTTTAGTAAAATTTCACTTGAAACAAGCTTGATCATCCCTTCAATGATATCTTCAACCACGACACCTTCCCAACAAACAGTCAGATAAATTGACTGATATGACTCCCCAAAACAATGTTGTGAAATCATTGCGTGACTAATTAAGACTTTAACTTATAGAAATCAGTCATATTTTTTGGCTTATCAACTGTGAAATAAGATCGTTCATTAGAACAGTCATTAACCATTTTAAGTCTCAGTGGCACAATTATGATATAAACCCCGTGGTCACCAATCCACGTATCGTTTAGACGATATTAGATCGTGTAATAATTTTTATGAGGTTAATAAGGGATCTAATTTAAGCACACAATATTGA
>CM022704.1:73086521-73141521 GCA_012295165.1 Asparagus setaceus
GAAAGCAATGAGGGGCTGTTTGGTTGCAAGTTTTTGCTATGTAAAAGAGTTGAAAGTGTAAAAAAGTGGGTCCCAATGTCAGATTTCATCATTTTCAATTGTTTGTTTGTAGCTGTAAAAACAATGTAAAGTGATAGGTTGTGATGATGTGGCATGTAAAGCAAATTCACAAAAAAAAGTTCTGTTTTTAAGGGAAAGCTGACAACAAGTCAGAGAAATTAAAAAAAAAACGACGCTGCCTAGGGTTACCTCCTCTCCTTTCTTTCTTCCGCCTCCTTCTTCATCCCTTCCACCCGGCCGATCTTAAAAAAAACGCCACAGCAAGTCGGAGACGCCTGAAGCAAGTAGGAGACGCCCGAAGCAAGTTGGAGGTGCTCGAGGAAGGGATCTGCTCGAGAGACGCCTGAAGCAAGTCGGAGCTGCTCGTGGAAGGGATCTGCTCGAGGTTTAAAAATTTCTCCTTTCTCTAATTATTTCAATAATCCTATCAAAATTTGTTCATTTTTTTGGTTTTTTCCTTTCAATAAACTTGAATTCGGTGGGTTATTTGATGATCATGACCCTATCGCGTTTCTCTATTTTGTTCAACATGACCAACATACAAAATTCCATTTGCTAGTGGGGAAGGGATCAGGAATCATTGGCACTCTCAAATTTCACAGATAATTCCCTTTGGTCATGTTCTAACCTCCATATATTTCCTACTAAAACTTCATATCCCAAAAGACTAGTCTGTTATGTAAATGTACAGCGTGTATCTGCCTGAACAAGCTTGTGTGTATATGCCTGAACAAAACTATTCTATTTTCATCATATAACGTATAGTGTCTGTTATGCAACATAATGATCAGCTGAAAATGTTTTATGGGTATGTCCAGAATGATATTTTACACCATTTCGTCAATATATTCATGCAAACTGAAAAGCTTATACATTAACAAGGCATTATACTGAAATCTAAAGTTAGGTTGATTTTAAGAATTGTGATGAAAAGGTGCAACTTAAGTGAGTTTCTTAGATGCTACATGGAGTGTTTTCTTAATTGTCTGGTTCGGATTTTTAAGTGCAATTGGCATCGAAGCTTACACCAGCCTACAAATTCTTCATTCCCTTTATGACACCATCACAAGTTTAACACTGACAGGACATTGTGTATCTTTTAATTGTTTAATTGTCTAAAGTCATGTTATATTTACTCAAAGCTTGAAGGTATATTATTTTATGACACCATACTGTGAATGCACGTCATTTAATTACAAAAGCAACTGCTTTTTAAATTAGAAAGAGGTGTCATTCTTTTTGACTAATTATTGACTCCTCCAGAAAGATAGTAGAGATAATCAGTTTGTAGTGTTGCTAATTTTTGAGGTTTAGAAGGATATCAGTTTCGTATATACACTACTCTAATGTAATTTTTACCTATATACTCATACTTTTTGTCAATTAATTGGCCGCTATGATTCTAGTTAGAAATTTGTCGCTACCATGTGTACAGTTCTCATGTTATATCATTTTCCATCCTTAAATATTTCCTATGATGATTAATCAAATTTGTGCCAAGCAAATTACAATTCCTTCTTTCTTTTTTGTTTTCCCTATAAATCAAGTAACTAATTAGTTTTTTTTCCAATATTTAAAAAAGATGGACAGAAATGAAGTTGTGCGTAGGATGAACAATGCAGCTGCTGTTGCTACTGTACTAGTCATGATAATGGTATTCATACGCCGATATCAACATCCTCTACTCAAAAGACGCAATATCCCTCGTCATCCTTCATATGTAAGAGACTTAGACAGGCATTCTCATATGCCGGATATTGGATGGTAGTACATCGAGTTGCCAAGACTATCTCGTGATGATTGGACCTTTTATGAACTTAGCTCAAATGATGAGAGATGGGGGCTTATTGAAGGACACAATTCATGTTCCTGTAGAAGAACAATTAGCTACATTCCTCTATATAATGGGCCACAAGTCCAAGAATAGGACCTGCAGAATTGATTTTATAATGCCTGGGAGACTATTAGCAGATATTTCAATAAAGTCCTAGGAGCTATTTTTTCTCTTCAGGATAGGTTCATGAAACAAGCCCCAAATGAAACTCCAGCTGAAATTATAGAATCTAGTCAATGGTTTCCATTTTTCAAGGTAAGTTAACTATATTAGTTATATATACTTGTAGCTATTCTATTAAGATAATAGTAATTAGGATCTTGAATGATATTTTTTCTATTCAGGATTGTATTGGTCTAATAGATGGAACACACATAGATGCAACAGTACCAACTAAAGATGCTCCTAAATTTAGAGGACGCAAAGGGATCACACAAAATATTTTGGCTGCAGTAACACCAAATAAACGATTCACATATGTCATGGCTGGTTGGGAGGGAGCTGCAAATGATTTCACAATTCTTAAGGATGCACTCTCCTTGCCCCCACCAAATGGTTTGAGAGTCTACGAGGGTAAGAGATAAGCAAAACTTCGATTAAAATGATAAATTAGTTAATATATTAGTAGGTTATTGTAGGCATAAAAAATTGCTTATCAATACCCGAACGAAACTCGTGACGGTGGGTTGACAACCGACGATCCATTCGACAAACCGACGTCGCAAAACGCATCACGCTGCAAAACGCGTAGAGCGAGTCGACGAGCACATGAAGTGAGTCGGCAAGACGTACGAGCCAATGAAACGACGTGCCGAGTTGATTAAACTCAAACGTCGATGAGACGGAATCAACCGCATTTAGTCCGCCGATGCAAACGAACCGCTTGAGCTCAAAGTTGATCGGCACGGACTCAAACACAACGGCAACATCACCGTGGCAAAGCCAAGCCCGAAGACCAAAAGAATCGACGGAGAAACGACGAAAACGACGAAAGCCAAGAAGACGGCGCCGGCCAAACCTCTACCAAAATGGCCAAGGTGGCTCGGCCACTTTGGCCGAGCCACCGAGGTGGCTCGGCCACTTTGGCCGAGCCACCTCTACCGCTTGGCCGAGGTGGCTCGGCCACTTTGGCCGAGCCACCGAGGTGGCTCGGCCACTTTGGCCGAGCCACCGAGGTGGCTCGGCCACTTTGGCCGAGCCACCGAGGTGGCTCGGCCACTTTGGCCGAGCCACCGAGGTGGCTCGGCCACTTTGGCCGAGCCACCGAGGTGGCCGGCGAACTCCCCCATTGTATAAATAGGGGGTCTTGGGAGGATTTGAGGGGTTCTGACGACGGAGTTTTCGAGGCTTTAGAGCTTGGATTTGAGGCCGGATTTCGTAAGATCTTCAAGAATTCTCACGAGATCCACGAGCCGCCGACGCCGATATTCAAGCGAAGGCAACTGAATTCGGTCGAACTACGATACCCTCTAGGTTAAGCTTCGCCTTAATCTCGTGGATAGCGCTGTGATTTCTCCTAGTAGATCTCACCCGCCCGCGATCCTCTCCTTCGTGAGTGTGATCCCCACAGCGATCCTCTCCTTCGTGAGTGTGATCCTCAGCGCTTCGCTTCTTCGCGGAAACGAGCCCTTTACATCTGTAGTTCCGAACCCGGTCTCCACGGATCGAATTGCGCGGTGGTCCACGGACACAAAAAGTCCCCGGCACAGGCAAAGAACCCACGCAAGCGAGGACCTCGATATAACAGAGATCCTCGTGTTTGTTCACAAGGATAAAAAGTTGTAATCTTTTTTGATTTTCATTGTAAGCCTTAAAATAAAAGGCGATATTTCTCTTTGAATTTGTTTCAGGCGACTGAAGTTTGTAAGCAAGTTCAAATCAATGACAATCATCCCAACTTTTACCGCGAACAAGCTGGCGACCACAGTGGGAGCCACCGGCCTCAGATCGGAGTGTCGCCGTGCACCATGATTCCTATCCCGGTGGAGGAAGAGGTCGAGTTCGAGTTCGACCAGGAGAAGTTCGAGGAGTACTTGTCCTCACCCTCCTCCAGATCCAGTTCCCCTCGCCGCTCCAAGAAGGTCTCCGCTACAAGGAGAACCCGATGGGCCTCTGAGGTAGAGCCCCAGGACGGCAAGTCCAACCCCGCTGCCGCAGGTAGCGAAAAGTCCCCCTCGGCGTCTGAAGTCCGAACTACAGAGGCGCCCGAGATGAACGTCGATGACGCGCCCGCGCTCTCCAAGCGAGCCCGCCAAAGACGACGACAGAGCATGGCACGCAAACTCGCCAAGGCCATGCAATCCGTGGATGGGGTTCGCTATGAAGCGGATTTAAGATCCAGACTCACGCAGAGGCTCCAGCCTCAAGGAATCGACGGTCCATCCAAGCCGTCAACCAACGAGTGGGTCCGTGTCAAACGGAACCGCTCCACGCTTCAGGAGCGTATCCGGAAGCGTTGTGCACTCCTTGCACAAGCACGAGCGTTGGTGCAGCAGGCTCGTGAATTAAAGAAGGAAGTGGCAAAAAAGCCATCAACGTACCGCCAGGTTTGGAGGCCCAAGTCAAATGGTGCCCCAACCTCAGTTGCCCACATTCCTGTCTCGGCACTTAAGCCGAAGGATACAGCCGTTGCAAATCCAACGCCAAGGTCCAAGACTGACGACGCCTCAAAGTCAAAGGTCTGCATCTGAATCAGTGGTGTCACCACCACCAAACCAACTATCAAGGATCGTCTGGGTCCTCGGAGAGAATCACGGGTCACTCCTCATGCAGGGGGTCGCATCCGCTCCAACAAGGACAAGAAGATTCCTGCAGCCCCTCCTATCGGATTGAAAATCGAAGTCCGAGAGTCCGCTGAAACTTTGCGCCCACACCGGCGGAAGTCTAGGCGAGTCACTTTCGGAAGCTTCGATGGATTGAGCCGTCCTCGGAAGGAGACGTTTTCATCTGACGATGAGGACGTTATACCCGAGAAATCACGCCAACATACGGTAGATTGCTCCGGTACACACACCGATGAGCTGTACTACCGTGCAAGGGGTACGAGAAAACCTCGAAGGGATTGCCCTAAATTGACGCAGTCATGCTTGTGCTCCAAGCTCATCAAGACGGTGCTCTCGGAATGCAATTGCCGTCAAGAAGCTCCAGAAAGGGTGTCAGTCTTCCAGAGACTCACCACGGAGATGCCGAGACCTAGGTCAAGGAGATTCCGCAGAAGGATGGCATCCCGAGAGGATGAATTGCCAGAGGTCACTAATAATATGACTGGCAAAGAACCATCGTCAAGGGCTATTCCCAAGACGCAACGGTTAACTCGCTTATGGTCCCGACTATTCGACGGTCCAATTACGACAAGCTCTTGAGAGGGCTACCTTCAGAGGATGAAGTGTCAGACGCCGGGTCGGCAATGGCATCCGACAATACAGCTTCTAGCGATGGACAACCCCGAAAAGCGCTTATGATCGCATGCATCGTGGCCAAGATGTCGGACGGCGCTGAACAAACAACGGAAAACTTCGTTAGAAATGGAGTTGGCCATGCGACGATGAGAGAAATGCATGACCAACAGATCCAAGCCTTGACAAAACATCAAGGTGAATCGAAATGCGATCAACGCCGATGAAGATGATGGCGATTCGATCGAGGAAGCACAAGAAGATGATAACCCTCCTGAACCCCGCAACGCTGGGCAAAACATAGATATTGTTGCTCAGGAAAACGAGAAGATCAAAGACTTGGAGAGCAAAATCAACTCATTGATTTCCGCCAAGAAGTAAAGAAGACAGTATTCCTTGCCCATACCCGAGGGAGTGGGAATCAATCCCGCACTGCCGGTTTAACTTAATAAACTTCACACCATTTGACGGAAGGGTTCCCCGACGCAAAGACCGATTTATTTTAAGTCGCACTCTGAGTTATTTTCGCAACGAACCCTTGATGGTTCGGTCATTCGTTGGCACTCTTCGTGGGGCTGCCTTCGAGTGGTACCGCCGTCTCAAGCCGGGGAGCATTCACAGCTGGGAAGACATGGAGTCTGTAGGATCGTTGATCTAACTCAATGAAACACACTAAACACTAGAAGGGGGGTGAATAGTGTTTTATAAAAATTGCAAAGTAGATTATAAATTGCAAGGAAAGAATAGCAACAATCTCTGAAATTGAACATCACAAACACAAGAGATTTATATTGGTTCCACCTCCCCGGTGTACATCCAGTCCTCAAGCAAATCCCGCTGAGAGTTTCCACTATGATTTTGAAACCTTACAAAATCAAAGGCAATCTGTCCAATTTGCAAGCCCATGCAATTGCAACACCAATTGACAAGACCATGCCAATTGTAAATAATCTCTTCACCAAGAGATCGCGACCTCTCAAACCGAGAAACTTCCTTTAAATAAAAGTACAAAACTCCTATAAGCCTTGAAGTGGATGTGAATTGTGATTCTCACTATGGCTATAGGTTTTACTCTCAAATATGCCTAAATAATTAGTAGGAAATGATCAAGAACATAGGCTATTTTAACTCTAACTCTTAGGCAAAATCAATTTTGGCTTCTTGAATTTGCACAAAGTTTGATCTTATAAGTGCAAAACTTCTTCTTTGTTTTCTCGACGTTTTTCTCTATTTATAGCTCTTGAAAAGATAAGTTTTCAAACCCTAAAACATACACAACAGCCTATAAACTGCCAAGTATTCAAATTTCAAGCAGTCGGAAAAAGCTGTCTTTGTAGTCGACTATAACTCATAGTAGTCGACTACTCGAGTCAAAACAGATTCGTGAAGTCGATAATTTCTTAGTAGTCGACTACTTTGGTCATTAGTCGACTACTATGACTATTAGTCTACTACTCGACTATTAGTCTACTACTCAGAAAATACGTAAACTTATATTTTTGACTCAGGTGCATGTAGTCGACTATAAAACCTATTGGTCGACTACTAAGGGGTCAATATGAGATATATGAACTATTTAAGACTTATTCTTTATCTATAAACTTTAATGGTTAACATAGGGGATTTATATTGTTAAACTCTAATGTGTGTGAATGTGTTGTGCGTGATCAAGGCTTGTACAATAATTCTAAGCAAAGAAAATGTAAAATTACATTTTGACAATTACGTATATCTTCTTCTTTGCTTCATATTGCCTTGAACTCATCTTATGTCTTGAGTATCTCTTTGAATGTTATTGTTGATTTAGCTCTAATACTGCAAAACAAATGTTAGCACATAATACACACAATATGTAATATTTGTTATCATCAAAACAATCATATCTTGGGGTCAAGATTCCTAACAGAGTCTAGCTTCCTTACCAATTTCTTTGATGACGATACCGAAGTATCGATCGGGACATTGCTCGACGAGAAGCAGAAAGACGGAGAAACAGTGGATATCTTCGTCAAACGGTTCCGGAACAAGGCAATGAACTGTCGGGATCCAATAACAGAGGAGTTCATACTCCAAACCTGCCACAGTAACTTATCGATAGATGTGCTTGAAGCAATGGGTACAGCACCATCGATAACGTGGAAGGACTTGAAGGTTCGCGGAGAGCAAGCTGAAAGGTTCCTCAAGAGGAAAAAGGCGGAGAGAGGCCAGCCGACAGCGGAAGCTCCGAAGCATAACTTTGTCCCACGCGGCAAAGGGAAAGAGCAAGCCAAGACGGCGGTTGCGAACCAAACGTTCCAACTCCACAACCCAAAGCCAGAAGAAGAACGCCGCAAATGAGCACAATCAACGTGGCAACCCGCCACAGAACAGAGTCCGTTTCGAGATCCCAAGTCCTATTCCTTTAGGGACGACGAGATTCCCGGTCTCTTTAAATATCTTGTCGAAAATAACAAGATCAAGCTCCCTCCGATTCGAATCAAGAGGAAGCAATGAGGACTAACGACCCAAAATATCGCTACAGATCACAGGCAATTCATCATCCTACTAAATCTCGCTTCAGCCTTAAGGATAAAATCCGTGCTTTAATTGATGTAGGGTCATCACTATGAAGCCATCCAAAGAAAAGAATGTCTGAGCTAATGCGTGTCCATAAGCTTTGGTCGGTACCGCTGACATGGTTTGAACCTAAACCAGTGGTCAAAGTCGCGGTGAAGACGGTGAATGACGACCCACACAAGCAACGCCAGAAAGGGCTTGTATCGTATACAGCCCCGAATGGCGAAGTCTTGTGGGTCCACCCAGACCTGCTTAAAGATGAGCAATGGGTAGCCTCTTCTTCATTGAAGAAAAAGTCAAAGCAGGAGGGAAAGGCATGCCATGCCACTTTCGCAATTCTGGAGGGAGACGATGAACAGGTGGTAACATTCCAGCTGTCCGAAGGGGAACCTGAAGCCCACGCCACCAGGAGTGGACACGAGTACAAGTACAAGTACCCGGAAGTCCCCGACCCTAATGCCAAGACGCTCTCAGAGCTGGGGGTACCAACAAATCCCCTCACTCGCATCGCAGAAAGCGCACGCCAGATGGTCGCCAAAGAAGCCACAAAGAAAGCCACCTCGGGCAGTTCGACCGATTACCGATCGGGAAGAGATAAACCGAACTTCGAACTCTCCATACCGCTTTGATGTAATGGCACACTAATAATATCCCCGCAAGGATCACTCTCTATGAGTCAGCCATGGTTATCAAAGAGACGCGAGAAGCTCTTCAAGAAGCCCTCGCCGATTCAGAAGTCTTCCTCACCCAGATTAGGCCGAGTCCAGAAGAGTCCGCCCAACAATGCAATCTTGCGACTAAACACTTCCCCTGCATCACTTTTACCAAGGAGGATATGCAGACGAGGAATTCCAAGCATGATAGGCCGCTATACTTCACCGGGTATATTGGTTCTAGCGAAGTTAACCGGATCCAAGTCGATCCGGGTTCCGCTGTGAGCATCATGCCCCTACGCCTCATGTATCATCTTGGAATCCCTGCTAGTAAACTGGCGTCAACTGGCACAATGATTTACGGATTTAACACCAGTGGGTCCCGCCCACTTGGTAAAATCCGGATTAAGTGCCAAATGGGGGACTTAAAGTCCGAAGTCACCTGCTATGTGATTGACGCAGAGACTTCCTATAACTTATTGCTGGGTCGACCCTGGATCCACAATAACGTTATAGTCCCATCTACTCTTCATCAGTGTCTCAAGTATGTAGACACAAATAATGAGGTCAAGACGGTGGTCGCGACAAACACCGCTTAAGGATGGAGAATTATTTCACCGATTCCCTCCTTTACGGTAATGAGTCCAAATCAATCATCTACCAAGGCACCGATGCTGAAGAAGCCGACACCAAACCGGGCTTGGTTATAGTGGTGGTTTTGTTTTAAACGACATTGTACCCCTTGTAATCAATCTTGACGATGAAGAATCGTCAGATGAACATTGTAATTGGCAAATTGCCGATGAATCAATAAATGACGATTTAGAGTATCCTTTGTCTTTGAATGATGTGATGACAGGATTATACAACGATCCAGAGTTGCACCTGCCAACTCAGTCATATTGCTTTACACAAAAGCAGTTCCGAGATTCCTTTGGGACGGCGCTCGTCATCCCACGAAGATCAAGTAGTGAGAAAACTTGGTTTACGGAAAAGGAGATGCAGTTCCAACGCCGAATCATTTCTTTGAAGAAGATGAAGATGACAACGGACCTATCCTCCACACATTCAGATATAGTCCAGAAACACTGGGTATCATGAAGAAATGGGGGTACAACTTGACGCAAGGGGAAGGTCTATGTTTTGGTCGAGGTCCTCGAGTCCCTCCTAAAGCGGCATATGTCCCGAGAGGGAAGCCGGATAATTACTACGCATTTAGAAGGGGATTGGGATATGAATCCTCCTCAGATGATGAATGCTCATGGCTGATTGATAATAATCCACCCGAAAAGGTAGACGGTCATTCGTCTGATTCTTCGGCTTGGGATTCTGACACTAGCCTCGGAGAAGCTTTCAGCGCTTTAATGTCAAATATGACTTCAGTTGATCCTGCAACTATTGAGGATGATGGAGATATGCTAACATGGGAAGACCCATGGATCCATCAACTCCAAGAGCAGTTTGGGGATAGATTCGAACAAAGAGAACCCCCCACTAAGGACGAAGTAGTCCAGGTTAATATGGGTGACGAAGAGCATCCTAAGCTCATAAACATCAGCAATACTCTTCCCCAAGAGAAGGAAGAGTTGATTGCCTTAATCGTGAGTATATCGATGTATTCACCGAGCTACGAGGACATGCCCGACTCGACCCTAATGTGGCGACACATCACCAACATCAAGATGGATGTCAAACCTATCAAGCAACAAAGAAGACGGTTTCGCCCACAAATATTGCAAGCAATCGCTGACGGCGAAGAAACTCATAGAATCGGATTCATCGAGGAAATTCAACACCGGATTGGGTGGCTAATATAGTCCCTGGCCATGAAGAAGAATGGTTCGATTAGGACTGTGGTCGACTACGAGACCTAAACGCCGCTGCCCAAAGGATGATTTCCTCCGCCAATCACCGACGCCATAGTTGATAATACATGTGGATTCGAGAGGATGTCCTTTATGGATGGCTTTTCGGGTACAATAAAATCAAGATGCACCCCGATGACGCCAAACACACAGCCGCTCGTAACTTCCATCGGTATATTTTGCTACACGGTCATGCCGCTCGGCTTAAAGAACGCCGTGCAACATACCAACAGCAATGATGGAGATTTTCCAGATCATCTTCGAAAACGGTCAATGCTACGCCGACGACTTGGTCGTGAAAAGCCGCGGACAAAGGAGATCATATCAAAAATCTTAGAACGGTATTCGAGCTCATGCTAACTCATCGCTAAAGATGAACCCCGCCAAATCCTTCCTTGGGATGTCCGGTGGCAAGTTCACAAACCGTCGTCACCAACAAAGGAATCCATGTCGATCCCGATAAAGTGAAAGCGATTCAAGATTTACAACCTCCGAAATCGAGAGAACTCGGGGTTACAAGGGCGACATGACATCCGACGGTTCATATCAAACTTATCCGAAGTGCCAACCGCTCTCTAAGTTGAACAAGAAGGGCGGTCGCTTATTTGGGACGACGCCGCCGAAGGCATTTGAAGAGATCAAATCAGATCTCGCTAAACCTCCGCTCTTGTTGCACCGCTGCCGGAAAACCGCTTTTGATCTACGCCAAGGCAACGGATCACTCGTTAAGCGCTTTTCGCGCAAGGCGGCGGCGGCGATCCGAGCGAGGCGGTGTATTACGGCAGAACATTAGTAGGCTGAGTCTCGATACCCAATGGTGGCGGTGCCTTGCATTGGTGTTCGCGATTCAGAAAATGCGACACTATGTAGTCGGACAAACGATTTATGTTATCTCTAACGTAAATCCAGTCCGAATATTTATGACCCAGCCAGCCTCAATGAGTTGGCGTTTGGCGAAATGGGCTTTGCTCTTGTCCCAATATGACTTGCACTTCAAACAACAGAAGTCGGTCAAAGGACAAGCGATTTGCGATCTCTTGGCTGCCAACCCGACAACGGACGCGGTCGAGCTATACGATGATCTTCCGGACGAAGTCCACGAAGTTAACACTACATCGCACCAACAAATATGGCGACTGTACTTTGACGGAGCTTCTCGAGCTACTAATGTAGCAAGTGCCCTCGGATGTTCTAAGATTTCCGCCGGAGTCGGCGTCGTCTTAGTTTCCCCGGGGAATCATGTCATGCCCCGTGCTTATTCGCTCACCGAACCTTGTTCCAATAACGTAGCCGAATACAACGCACTACTTATCGGACTTAGTTTCGCCAAGGAGCTGGGGGTAGAGTATCTCGAAGCGTACGGCGATTCGCAATTGATAGTTAGACAGATCCGTGGTGACTACGAAGTTAGGAACCCTGATCTGGTACCCTATCATCAGATAGCTATTGAGATGGCGAGCTCGCTCGAAGAGTTCTTCATCGAATATATCCCGCGCCTCCAAAACGCTTACGCGGATGCACTGGCGGCGTTAGCCGTGTCGTTAGCACAACCTTCCGAGACCGAACAACTGGTTACGGTCAGGACTCACCAACTCTTCGTACCGTTATATGATGAAGTACAAGAAGATGAGAGGGTAGTTACCAAAGAGGTACATACGACCCAAACTAAGTTGGAGCCCCGAGATTGGCGCTTTCCTATCATCGATTATGTCTTACATGGCATTCTGCCAGAAGATGTGAAGGAGAGAGAGTCAATCCGGCGAAGAGCTCCAAGATTCTTTTACGACACGTAGACCCGTGATGTTATATCACGGGTACGATGGTCTTTACTCGATGCCTCTCAAACAAAGAGGCGTAAGAAGTCCTTCGAAGCACACGAAGGTGAATGTGGTGCACACCACCGTCCCAAGCTCTATGATCGAATCAGAGAATGGGCTACTTTTGGCCCACGATGATTAATGGCCTTGATCGAAATGCGTTCGAAATGCAGCGTGTCAAATTCACGCGAATTATATGCACCACCTCCCCGAAAGCTTACATCCTTCGCCACATCCCGCCATTCGAGACATGGGGAATGGACGTTGTAGGTCCCATTTTTCCTCCGTCGGTCAAAGGCGTCGGTTTATTCTAGCGATCACCGACATTTCCAAGTGGGTGAAGCAATCCGTGAAAGAAGTAAAGGCGAAAGTACCGCCATCAAGTTTATCAAACACCATGTCATTTATCGACATGGTGTCCCGAGGCGGATTGTGCATGACAACGGTCCCCAATTTATCGCAATTCCTTCATCGGGTTTTGCGAAAAGTTCAAGATACAAGATGTCTCACAAATTTTATAATCCAAAGAAGAAATGGATTAGCCGAGGCGCTCAACAAGACAATCATCAAAATTACAGCCGAAGCTTGTGAAGAATAACAAGCTTAGACCGATGATAAACTCGAGAAGCACTCGGGCATATCGCTGCGATGCATACGCCAACGGGCGACCCGTACTCCACGGTTTCACGGGTGTGAAGCGATTCTCCGTTGGAAATCCAGATTCGCCACTTCGCGACGCCTTTCAACAGATGACGATCAAGAACAACATCAAAAACGTCTCGAAGAACTTGAGATGTTAGATGAGAAGCGCCTGGAGGCTCAACAATGCATTGAGTTCTATCAAGCTAGGATGTCGAGGGCTTTCAACAAGAAAGTACGACAACGGAGTTTCAAAGAAGGAGATTTGGTCCTCGCTGCTCGACGACCGATAATCCTCACTTCTAAAAAGAAAGGTAAATTCGAACCTAAATGGGAGGGACCGTTTGTAATAGAGACGGTCTACTCTAACGGTGCGTATCGCCTAATTACCCAAAATGGCGACCGGCAATTAATGCCGATAAATGGGAAGTTCCTGAAGAAATACTACCCTTAGTACCTTCGGGATAACCCGTTTTGACGGGAAGTTCCTCGTGGGATGTTTCACCCACTTTTCTTGAGGATAACCCTAGATTTGTCCTCTATCATAATTTCACCCACCGATCAAATTCCTTGACGGTAGGTCTACAAATTTTCTGGTACATTACCAAAGTCCCCTCTTGATTCCTTCTATGAACAAGAGGCCCACTCAAAATTCCTTTCACGCCGGAGATAGAATATAAAGATCTTCCTCTCCAAGCGTAAGATCCCTTTCGTGATAAACGGAAGGGTTCTATCCATCTTTCATCTTAGGTAGCGCCGACTGAAGGTATGCGCCGGGATTTTCAGACCAGGTTGTCCGACTGAAGGTCGCCTGAGTCTTTTCGGTTCTCGGAGTGGAGATCCCACTCTTAGTTCCATCTCTCTCCTAGGTAGCGCCGGTGAAGGTATCTTGTAGGGATTTTCAGACCAGGTTGTCCGTGAAGGTCGCTGAGTCTTTTCGGTTCTCGGAGTGGAGATCCCACTCTTAGTTCCATCTCTCTCTAGGTAGCGCCGGTGAAGGTATCTTGTAGGGATTTTCGAGACCAGGTTGTCCGTGAAGGTCGCTGAGTCTTTTCGGTTCTCGGTGGAGATCCCACTCTTAGTTCCATCTCTCTCTAGGTAGCGCCGGTGAAGGTATCTTGTAGGGATTTTCGAGACCAGGTTGTCCGTGAAGGTCGCTGAGTCTTTTCGGTTCTCGGAGTGGAGATCCCACTCTTAGTTCCATCTCTCTCTAGGTAGCGCCGGTGAAGGTATCTTGTAGGGATTTTCGAGACCAGGTTGTCCGTGAAGGTCGCTGAGTCTTTTCGGTTCTCGGAGTGGAGATCCCACTCTTAGTTCCATTTCTCTCTAGGTAGCGCCGGTGAAGGTATCTTGTAGGGATTTTCGAGACCAGGTTGTCCGTGAAGGTCGCTGAGTCTTTTCGATTCCTACAGCAGGCCCCTGCTATTGGTTTCATTCTGAGAAATAGGACATAAAGTTCCTCCTTTCCCACCTCAATCAATCTTGATCCTGCTACCATTCTCCCACAAAAGAAGACACCAAGGTTCGCCTTGGGGTATTTTATCCCGAAGCCTAAGAAGGAATAAAGCCAACGCCTCACACGCGTTGCCGGTTTAGTCTTTTTCCGATTGAAGAAGACACCAAGGTTCGTCTTGGGGTATTTTATCCCGAAGCCTAAGAAGGGATAAAGCCAACGCTTCACACGCTGTCGGGTTTAGTCTTTTTCCGATTGAAGAAGACACCAAGGTTCGCCTTGGGGTATTTTATCCCAAGCCTAAGAGGGGATAAAGCCAACGCCACACGCTGCTGCCGGTTTAGTCTTTTTCCGATTGAAGAAGACACCAAGATTCGCCTTGGGGCATTTTATCCCGGCCTAAGAAGGGATAAAGCCAACGCCACACGCTGTCGGTTTAGTCTTTCTCCGATTGAAGAAGACACCAAGGTTCGCCTTGGGGTATTTTATCCCAAGCCTAAGAAGGATAAAGCCAACGCTTCACACGCTGTCGGGTTTAGTCTTTTTCCGATTGAAGAAGACACCAAGGTTCGCCTTGGGGCATTTTATCCCAAGCCTAAGAGGGGATAAAGCCAACGCTTCACACGCTGTCGGTTTAGTCTTTTTCCGATTGAAGAAGACACCAAGATTCGCCTTGGGGCATTTTATCCCGGCCTAAGAAGGGATAAAGCCAACGCCACACGCTGTCGGTTTAGTCTTTCTCCGATTGAAGAAGACACCAAGGTTCGCCTTGGGGTATTTTATCCCGGCCTAAGAAGGGATAAAGCCAACGCCACACGCTGTCGGTTTAGTCTTTTTCCGATTGAAGAAGACACCAAGGTTCGCCTTGGGGTATTTTATCCCGGCCTAAGAAGGGATAAAGCCAACGCCACACGCTGTCGGGTGGTCTCTTGCCCGTAAAAGAGCACGGCCTATGTATTCAATATCATAGCAACAAGTCTAGAAGAGTTTCATTCTTTTAGCACAACGCCACGCGGCGAACGGATCATGATAATCCGCGACGCTAGCCCAACTCAAACGGTGGTTGGTAAAGGCTAATCAAACCCGCTGATGGTCGAGGGTTTGCCAAAATCCTATAAGTATTATGGTTAATTATTTCTAACGGCAAAAGAATCATAATAAACAATGAAAGGAATGGATCTTATTCATTTGAAGTAAATATAGAAGGAACTACAACCGCTTAAACATCAAGTCTATGACAAAGGATTTGTCGCTCAAGCCGGTGACACTTCACCATTGTAAGCCCGGTGGAGTTCTTCCCGCAACTCGCCCCAAGGACTCCTCATCTGTTCGTCTTCGTGGTTGCCTCCTCGAAGCTCGACCTGCCGCGTCAGATCGAAGTTCCCTAGACGCAACGGTGAGGGCTTCTTCCTTGTTGGCCTTGGCCGCCCAAACCGCCATCCTATCTTCCTCAAGATGGAGCTCTCCCCGAAAGCAAGATATCCTCTCCGCACTCGCCACGATATCACCGATGTGGCTTAGGGAAGAATATGTTTCAAAGAACAACAGCCCGAGCTGATCGGCGCGGGTCTCTCGTGATCCGACCTCGAGCCCAAGAAAACACGAGCATCGCCATGCCTCTAAACGCGAGCCCGTGATGAGCAGCCTACATATGAGGAAACCCCAGCCTACCCGCAGCTCTTGCGCCTCTCAAGATTTCCGTGATGGGCGAGGTCATCAACAATGGCTCGAGCCACTCGATAACCCATATCTCGATCGGCAACCGGATCAAGCAAGGCTCGAATCGATGAAGAGAAAGCCCGCCATGAAGGACCTTTTCAATCACCGTGTTCATCAAAGAAAAGAATGAGCTGCATTTCCAAACGGATAATGAGATGGGATGGATCTTCATCCAAAGATCAACGCCTTGCCAGTCATGAAGTCGAGATGTAGGCTCGCGACGGAAGAAAAGAGGACTTTAGAATTTTCAAAGAAAAATGGGCTTAAAATTTATTGGGCTAAAAGACCCTTACCCGCCTCCTTCTGTAGTCTCGAGGCTAGCGAGTCCACCAGAGGCGATCTATCATGGATGTCGCCAACCGCCCGAGCCCTCGGTGTGCTCATCTATCTCAACGGTCCGTGGTAGCCGATTCGAGAGCGGCGAAAGAGGAGTACCTACCGCTACACAAAGGGAATGTCTCACCTCTTTTATAGTGGTATTGGCCAAACGGCCGGTCCTATAATTAATCAAAGAGAAAGTTCATACCTTCTTCGTGACGATTTTGTAAATCTTCACCAAGGGTATCTCCATCCTGCGGACCAAGCTGCCAGAAGGTGTCATCCATAGAAGTGTTGCCGATAAACCAGATCCCACGAAATCTTCCATGGAGAAGTCCGAAAAAGAAGGCATTAGGAAGGCGAATGCAATTAAGTCAAACAACGTAAAGCTACGCACTCCTACAATGGGGTCACTTGCTTAGTCTCGATTTGTGCATTTGTCTCCTGCAATCCCTCTAAAAGAGCAAAAAAGCGAAGAGGTAATTAGTGGAGGTACGAATTCCGAGTCGTTCAATTCTCGCATTCGTCATCCAGAGGAGGAGTTATTGACGTTAGATGTACCTGGGTTCACCGGATCAGGTCCTACGTCGGCCTCCTCCGCTATAGCTCCATACATTTGTTGAGTAAAACTTGGCTCAGCATGAGCAGAACTGGGCTCAGCAAAATTGTGGTGAGCAAAATCAAAGCCAGGAGCATAAGCCCTAGAATCCCCTGCATGCAAACGGAGAAATGTCAGTCTCTAAAAGTTGAAATTTCAGATTCCATCACAGTGAATTATTACCTCCGTCACCGACTGGAGCATTACTGGTCAAGTCTATGTCAAAGGACCGAGGATTCATGTAATTCTTATGAGCTAACCTCTTTCGTTTAACCCCTTGAGAGGGTCGAAATTCTTCCTCTTCAACAGATTTTCCTGAAAATTCAATTGGATGAGAAATCTAGTGGAAAGGATGAGAAAACGAAAGGGAAGAGGAGAAAGTACCGAGGTCTTCTCATGAGCTGCAGCCTCCGCTTGGTCCTCTCCTAAAGCAGCCGCCGAGTTGCGTGAATCCCTCCTCGCCCTCACTTGCCGATAAGATTGGCGGCCTCCGAGCTTGAGCGCATCTGTGGATGTTCGAGTGCCGCTCGCAACGATGCTTCGCTACCAGATCCGAGATGGCCCTCACAGAACCGACTCGCTAGCTACTAATAGCCAACTACAATGGAGGAATGTCGACTCCAAATGACGGCCGAGCTCTGGAGATCAATCTAGCACCGTACATCCCATGACACTCCACAACCATGCTCAAGGCCATCCACAAGTCCACCTCGAAGTCGAGTCGTTTGTTCGGTTCCCAACATAAAGTTGGTCGTGAACCGAACTAGCGAAAGCAAAACGACAGGAAAATAAGGCTCGATGAAGCATTCCTCCCTTACTCGGAAGGTGAGATACCCCGCCCGATATTCACTAGCCGCTTGAAATAGCCAATGTTAAGTGAACTCTCCTGGTCTTCGCATCTCCTCACAACCAAGGACTCACCATATTGACCGAGAATCGAGGAAAACATCCGAAAAGATCCACCCTTTGTGAATTGCATCCGCTTTGATCTCTGCAAAACCACGCCCCTTCCATCTGCAATCCTCTACCAACTGTAAGAAAGGAGTAGACGAATCTGTGGAACTCGGTGCCGACATCATGTCGGGACGATGCAGGACCAACCAGGCCATCAAATAGGTATATGGGAGCTCTACTCGGACGGAAGGGATACGTGATGATGGCTCGTCCTTTCTCTGAGTAAACGCTCGAACTATATGCCGCAATCCACGATGAATACTGGCCACCATCACCGGAAGGAGAGAGAGTTCCTTCTTGTGGGCGAGTTGAACTGCAGGGTAAAGGACCTCCAAAGGTAAAGCATCATCAGATTGATATGGAACCACACACTTCTTGAGCCAGATTGCAAGATAGCCTGCTAGAAGAGTTGTCGGCTGGATAGGCTTCACCGCATGCCACAGAAAGGTCGCAAACTTGGTCCCTGAAGGAAAGCCTTCTTTGGCGTAGCTGAGTGTATAAGAGTTAGCCTCGGACTTCTCGATCAGTTCGTTAACCTTCGAAGGAGTGAGCGGTGATAGTTCACATATTTCCTCGCCAGATTTGTCCTCCAAATGCTGGAACAAGTAATTGGCGAACTGCTTCAGACTCACCTGCGATTTCCTCTTGGCGCAAGGTTCAGATTGGGCCAGAGCTATATGGTAATGACAAGTGAGATCCCATAAAGTCTTATAACGACGGGCGTATGCTCCTTCAAATGCCAGCCTCGATTGGAAGGAAAGTACTCCTGATATAGCATCTTCCCCATGGGTAGACCTGAAATACGGTACATCTCATGCAAAGCCAACCCCAACTCGCCGTGTTTAGTGAAAAACGTATTCGAATCTGGATTATAAAGCTCGAATAAGGTGAAGAAATGGTTGGCACTGATTGGAAGGCCATACATGGTGGCACGAATCGCTGAATACAGACCGCAAGCACGAAGTTCTCCATCCCATCGGCTGAGGACGTAAGTGGTCAGGCGACCCCACCAGTGCTTACTTGACGAGTGTACCCAGCCGAAGAATCTATGACTGGACGACGGCATCTCTCGCCCCAATTTAGCAAGGCGATTCCTCAAAGTCGAGGCAGGAACGAAAAGCTCATCACGGGGCGGTGTGTCCAGCCCTACAACCCCAGGGTGAAGGCCGACGACGCGATTCCTGTTGGAACCCGGAACCGGCTGCTGGGTAATAAACCCACAATGAATATGATCATGCTCCTCGGTCAGACGCCATGACATACGGCGTGTCACAGCATGGTGTCTAAGGTCGGTCAATGAGAGCTGACGAGGTATCCGGGGAATGTACAAGGGGCCTCCGTCGTCTTTGTTCAACCACCTCTCACTCGATAAGAGTCAGATCCGATCCTTAACCGAAGTCGCCGAATAGATAACTGCCTTCGCAAAGGTTCGTGAGTCAAGGCCCTACGAAGCGGCGATCGGTGACCAATCGTCGGAGAACGCGGAACTCCCCTCAAACACTGATCGCTCACAGGTGCCAGGCGCAAATCGAGGCGAGATAAAAATCGCGGGATCATCACACATGGAATAATAATCACTATGACGTCCATCGACCGCGTAGGCTGGAAAAGCTCCCGAGGAATAATCAACTGAAATCAGAAAATATTCAGTTAGTAAATGGCGTTGAATTCATCTTACATAGATTGAGTCACGACCTTATAACGGGTATGACGATTTCATCCAGATAATTCGAGAACGAAAATATAGCCGCGTAATCCAAGCGGCAATATATTCCGTTCTACAGGGCGAGAGTACGGTGTGAAATCGCTCCCGTTAAAAACATCGAGACGGGTGATCTTTGAAGCCTCAATCCTCACGAAGGAGAATCACGGCTCTTCCCAATCGCCTCACAAAGGAGAACGAAGCGGGGTCATAACGAACGTGCACGATCTTTGAAGCCTCAATCCTCACGAAGGAGAATCACGGCTCTTCCCAATCGCCTCACAAAGGAGAACGAAGCGGGGTCATAACGAACGCACGATCTTTGAAGCCTCAATCCTCACGAAGGAGAATCACGGCTCTTCCCAATCGCCACAAAGGAGAACGAAGCGGGATACAACGATATATGTAATGAATATGATGACGCCGGGCGCACCACCGAAAGAAGGAGGCGGCATTCACGCCGCGGCGAAGTTGATCGACTCTAACATGAGACCTTCGCGACGACATCGGAAACTGCAAAAGAAGACGAATAGAGTCAGATACACAGTAAAAAAATCAGCAAATTTAGCATAAAGGAACCGTCGGTCAGGTCGTGGTTCGATAACCATGACCGAGGCACCGACGGGTGCCCCGGCCGACCAAGACCAGCGCTACGGCCGAGACCGAGGCGCCAGCGCTGGTCAGGCCGGAAAGTTGCTTCGACCGACCGAGAAACGCCCAGCTTCCGTAAAGCCTGCCAACCATGAAGCCTCATTCCGGCCGCCGCTCGCTCTCGCTCTCCCACCTTGTTGATGGTGCACCTGTTCATGCACAAAACAAAACAAAACAAAAAAAAAAAAAGAGGGAGAAAGAAAAAGAAGAAGAAGAAAAAGACGTCGTAAAACACTCGTGCATGTACCTCGTTGTTTGAGAAGACGAGACGGCGCGAGAGGAGAAGAAAACAAGAGGAGAGCACAGGGGGGGCCGGCCTAGGTCAGCAAAAAAGAGGGTTTGTGGGTATTTATAACAATCCCACATGGACCCAATCCTCTTTGAATAAGGAGTCCTATTTGGCAAGAAGTAGGAATTCTAATTGGAGCCCAAATCAATTCTAATTAGGACTCTAATCAGCCCCTAATTAGGAGTCCTAATTGGAACCTTATCCGGATATCAAAACAATGCCAAATCGGTCCGTTAATTGGCTCCTACTCCCTCCGCTATATTTGGAAAGATTCTGAAGATTTATTCGGCAGGATAACACCCCGCGGATTGCATCGACGCCAATCAACGCGTCGCCTAATCCTACTCCAACTAGGATTACGAGTATAAACTGTTTCCTAATTTGTCGAGAAGTTCCCGGAAGAATATTTTCACAAAAAATATTCTTAGGATAACTCGATCATGCGATGGCATCGACGATCAACGCCGCCTAATCCTACCCAACTAGGATTACGAGTATAAACTGCTTCCTAATTTTTCGAGAAGTTCCTAAGAATATTTTCACAAAAATATTCTTAGGGATAACTCGATCATGCGATGGCATCGACGATCAACGCCGCCTAATCCTACCCAACTAGGATTACGAGTATAAACCGCTTCCTAATTTTTCGAGAAGTTCCTAAGAATATTTTCACAAGAAATATTCTTAGGATAACTCGATCATGCGATGGCATCGACGATCAACGCCGCCTAATCCTACCCAACTAGGATTACGAGTATAAACTGCTTCCTAATTTTTCGAGAAGTTCCTAAGAATATTTTCACAAGAAATATTCTTAGGATAACTCGATCATGCGATGGCATCGACGCCGATCAACGCCGCCTAATCCTACTCCAACTAGGATTACAGTATAAACTATTTCCTAATTTGTCGAGAAGTTCCCTAAGAATATTTCCACAAAAATATTCTTAGGATAACTCGATCGTATGATTGCATCGACGCCAATCAACGCCGCCTAATCCTACTCCAACTAGGATTACGGTATAAGCTGTTTCCTAATTTATCGAGAAGTTCCCTAAGAATATTCTCACAAGAAATATTCTTAGGGATAACTCGATCATGCGATGGCATCGACGCTGATCAACGCCGCCTAATCCTACTCCAACTAGGATTACGGTATAAACTATTTCCTAATTTGTCGAGAAGTTCCTAAGAATATTTCCACAAAAATATTCTTAGGGATAACTCGATCATGCGATGGCATCGACGATCAACGCCGCCTAATCCTACTCCAACTAGGATTACGAGTATAAAGCTGCTTCCTAATTTTTCGAGAAGTTCCCTAAGAATATTTTCACAAGAAATATTCTTAGGGATAACTCGATCATGCGATGGCATCGACGCCGATCAACGCCGCCTAATCCTACCCAACTAGGATTACGAGTATAAACTGTTTCCTAATTTGTCGAGAAGTTCCCGGAAGAATATTTTCACAAGAAATATTCTTAGGGATAACTCGATCATGCGATTGCATCGACGCCGATCAACGCGTCGCCCAATCCTACTCCAACTAGGATTACGAGTATAAACTGTTTCCTAATTTTTCGAGAAGTTCCCGGAAGAATATTTTCACAAGAAATATTCTTAGGGATAACTCGATCATGCGATGGCATCGACGCCGATCAACGCCGCCTAATCCTACTCCAACTAGGATTACAGTATAAACCGCTTCCTAATTTTTCGAGAAGTTCCTAAGAATATTTTCACAAAAATATTCTTAGGATAACTCGATCATGCGATGGCATCGACGCCGATCAACGCGTCGCCTAATCCTACTCCAACTAGGATTACGAGTATAAACTGTTTCCTAATTTGTCGAGAAGTTCCCGGAAGAATATTCTCACAAGAAATATTCTTAGGGATAACTCGATCATGCGATGGCATCGACGCCGATCAACGCGTCGCCTAATCCTACTCCAACTAGGATTACGAGTATAAACTGTTTCCTAATTTGTCGAGAAGTTCCCGGAAGAATATTCTCACAAGAAATATTCTTAGGGATAACTCGATCATGCGATGGCATCGACGCCGATCAACGCGTCGCCTAATCCTACTCCAACTAGGATTACGAGTATAAACTATTTCCTAATTTGTCGAGAAGTTCCCGGAAGAATATTTTCACAAAAAATATTCTTAGGGATAACTCGATCATGCGATGGCATCGACGCCGATCAACGCCGCCTAATCCTACCCAACTAGGATTACGAGTATAAACTATTTCCCAATTTGTCGAGAAGTTCCCGGAAGAATATTTTCACAAAAAATATTCTTAGGGATAACTCGATCATGCGATGGCATCGACGCCGATCAACGCGTCGCCTAATCCTACTCCAACTAGGATTACGAGTATAAACTGTTTCCAAATTTTCAACGAGGAGTTCCTGGAGAATAAATCCATATTCTTAAGGATAACTCGATAACCCTTAATTTCCTCCCACCATAATATCCAAGAGAGGAATAATCTGACGAGGCGCGAAAGTCATGACGACACCGGACAATGTGTCCAGTCCCGAAGAAACTTCTCCCACCGTGGATAATCATATCCCAACAACGGTCAAAGGGTCGCACTCGCCGATTGAAGGCTAGGACGATGGTTGAAAGCCAAATGGTCCCTTGTTTCGACAAGGAATCCTTGGAGGATATCTCCGTGAAAAGATTAGTCCTCCCGCTGTGGTTAAACCAACAACACACGTGATGATGGAAGAAATAGCCGACTGAGGGTTATGAAATTCCATGTACTCGACACAACCAACATGTCGCTAACAAGGAGTTCGCCGACATACGGATAAGTCCAAAAGTCCGATGGTTAGTCAAACAACGACCAACCGACACGAGTTACAAGCAAAACTCACCCACTAGCTTCGAATCAAGATTTCAACAAACGGTCAGACAATAAATGCAGCACCGTGATCTTATCAGGAATCCTACAAAGAACTGGATGATCTGAAAGAATCGAAGATTTGAAGCTATCTTTTGGGACCCTCAGCCGACTGAAGGCCGGGAACCATCATGTCCAAAGCATCCCAGACTCATCAAGAATCGAGACTGAGACGCTTTGGAGGGGGTATCTGTAGGCATAAAAAATTGCTTATCAGTACCCGAACGAAACTCGTGACGGTGGGTTGACAACCGACGATCCATTCGACAAACCGACGTCGCAAAACGCATCACGCCGCAAAACGCGTAGAGCGAGTCGACGAGCACATGAAGTGAGTCGGCAAGACGTACGAGCCAATGAAACGACGTGCCGAGTTGATTAAACTCAAACGTCGATGAGATGGAATCAACCGTACTTAGTCCGTCGATGCAAACGAACTGTTTGAGCTCGAAAGTTGATCGCACGACTCAAACACAACGGCAACATCACCAGGGCAAAGCCAAGCCCGGAAGACCAAAAGAATCGACGGAGAAACGACACAAAACGACGGAAAGCGCCGCAAGACGGCGCCTCGGCCAAACCTCGGCCAAAATGGCCAAGGTGGCTCGGCCACTTTGGCCGAGCCACCTCGGCCAACTTGGCCGAGGTGGCTCGGCCAAGTGGCCGAGGAGGCTCGGCCACTTTGGCCGAGCCACCTCGGCCAACTTGGCCGAGGTGGCTCGGCCAAGTGGCCGAGCCACCGAGGTGGCCGGCGCAACTCCCCATTGTATAAATAGGGGGGTCTTGGGAGGATTTGAGGGGTTCGGACGACGGAGTTTTCGAGGCTTTAGAGCTTGGATTTGAGGCGCGGATTTCAGAAGATCTTCTGAAGAATTCTCACGAGATCCACGAGCCGTCGACGTCAGATATTCAAGCGGAAGGCAACTGAATTCGGGTCGAACTACAGATACCCTCTAGGTTAAGCTTCGTCTTAATCTCAGGGATAGCGCTGTGATTTCTCCTAGTAGATCTCACCCGCTCCGGCGATCCTCTCCTTCGTGAGTGTGATCCCCGCAGGCGATCCTCTCCTTCGTGAGTGTGATCCCCTCAGGCGCTTCGTTTCCTTCGTGAAACGAGCCCCTTTACATCTGTAGTTCCAGAACCCGGGTCTCCACCTGGATCGGAATTGCGCGGTGGTCCACGGACACAAAAAGTCCCCGGCACAGGCAAAGAACCCACGCAAGCGAGGACCTCGATATAACAGAGATCCTCGTGTTTGTTCACAAGGATAAAAGTTGTAATCTTTTTTGATTTTCATTGTAAGCCTTAAAATAAAAGGCGATATTTCTCTTTGAATTTGTTTCAGGCGACTGAAGTTTGTAAGCAAGTTCAAATCAATGACAATCATCCCAACTTTTACCGCGAACAGTTATATGTAATATAATAATGCACTTCATCTATATTGTAGGGAAATATTATTTGTGTGATGCCGGATACCCAACCATGCCAGGATTTATTGTTCCTTATCGTGGTGTACGATATCACTTGAAAGAACACAGTGGAAGAGTTCCTAATAATCGTCAAGAGTTATTCAATCTTCGGCATTCATCACTTCGTAGTAAGATAGAGTGCACATTTGGAATATTGAAAAATCGGTTCAAGATTCTTTCTGCCAAACCTCATCATCCTTTCCCAAGTCAAGTAAACATCGTAATTGCATGTACTATTTTACATAATTATATTGCTTTTACCGATCCGAATGATAAGTTCTTGAATGAGTCTATGCATATAAATGAGGAAGATGGAGATATCTTGAATGAAGATGCATCCATTATTGATTTTACACAACAAATGACTCAACGAGAACAACTTGATATGCGGGAAGAGTGGAAGTCACGGAGAGATCAAATTGCATATGAAATGTGGGTTGAATATTGTCATCGACATCGTAAAGGAGTTATGTATGAGACTCCTTCTTGAGATTTATATGTAATATTTGTAATGTGCTATGTTATGGAATTTAAATGTTTGTTATGATTTGTAGGATTTGAACATTTGAACGTGTATGTAATGTGGTATGTAGTGTTGCTATATGTAGAGTTTAAACTCGTGATTTGTAGGATTTGATCATTTGAAATGTATGCTCTTGGTATTTTTGCTCTAAGTAGTTTTTCAATATTTGATCTTATTTGCGTGCAGTGATATTATTTATCATAATTCAGAAAGATTATGCAACTTTGCTATTTGTGATACTTAATGATTGAATATATTGTGATTCCCATTATTTTTCCTTTTGACAATATTTTTGCAAGCAGATATGGAGAATCAAAATGGTTCATCCCGTCCGAGATACTATTCTCAAAATATTGATAGTCAAGAGAGTAGAAATTTGACTGCTGCACTTCATGACAATAGCCCTACAGAAAGAATGCCCCAAATTCCATTTGGATTTGGTGCTTTCCAAACTCCCACACCTGGATACGGTTCTTTCCAAACTCCTATGTCAGGCATGATTCCTCCTCCTTATGCTCCTGGACCATGGATGCAATTTGTAAACGGTACACCAATGCCACAAAGGAGATCAACCAGTTCACCCATGAGTGGAACGCCAAGATCATTATCATTTGAAATTCCCTCATCGGAAGCTAGTGGTGGGTCTAAGAGGGTGGCTCGTGAACAAGATGAGGAAGTTTCATCACCTTCAAAAAGGCTTAAGCAAAAAGAGAGAGAGAAGAAAGCTGGAAACATCATGTGGGATGATGAGCTTGATGATTTCCTCATTCCTTTCTTGGCTAATGAAGCTAGGAATGGTGGAAAGTGTGACAAGAGTATGCGGACTAGGGCATTCAATAATGCGGCTAAAGCATGTACTCAAAAATTCAATAAATTATTTACCAAGCATAATGTGGCAAACCACTACAGAACTCTTCGGAATCGTTACCTAGACATGCGCAATTGTCATGAAATCAGTGGCGCGGGTTGGGATGAAGAAACAAAAACAATAACACTTGATCCAAGTGTTTATAGCACATGGGCAAGGGTAATAATTTCTTAATCTTCTATATTTAGATTTATTTTTAAAATATATAAAAATAATAAAAAGATACACCTATAATTGTATATAAATAGATACACATTGTGTATCTGCTGGCGTATCAGCGGCAGAATCTCAGAATCTTCTTCTTGTATCTGGCGGCGGTAGCGAATCTTTGGCGCTATATACATAGCGGCGGATACATAACAAGTGTATCTGGCTGGCGTGTATCTGCGGCGATCTCAGAATCTTCTTCTTGTATCTGGCGGCGATATCTCTTCTTCTTGTATCTGGCGGTAGCGAATCTTGCTATATACATAGCGGCGGATACATAACAAGTGTATCTGGCTGGCGTGTATCGGCGGCGATATCTCTTCTTCTTGTATCTGGCGGCGATATCTGATATCGAATCTTTCGAATCTTCTTTGCTATATACATAGCGGCGGATACATAACAAGTGTATCTGGCTGGCGTGTATCTGGCGGCGATATCGATCTCGAGTTGTAGAGATATGTCGGATTGGTTTAATATGGGTACATGGAAAAGGATAAACTTCTTAATGTGGTAAATTTTTTCATTATGAGCTTATATATCCTATTGTTTTGTAGAAAAATCCAAGACTCAAGGATTACGTGAACAAGCCTTTGAAGCACTACGATGATTTGAAGATAATTATCAGAGATGATTTCGTAACTGGAGAGTACAAAAAGAATGTGTACGATAATTTTGAAGGAGTAGCTAATGAAACAATTGATCTTGATGTGCCCGTCGAGAATGCTAGCTCTCCTATTCAACTTGGATCATCCACGGAGGCGGAAGCTTATAACAAGGCGAAAAATGCAAAAACTAAAGATAGGACGGACAAATCATCACGTGCAAACAAACGTCGCCTTGCACGAAATGAGGATTCCGAGGAGATGACAAGTTTTCTTGAGAAAGTGGGAGAAATTGCATGCGCAATTAAAGAGGGCAATCAACACTATAGCGCAAAATTAGCCGAGTGCATATATTCCCTTCATGAATTCCCACAACACGTATTGGATCATGCACTCAATCATCTATACGACAATGAGAAGCAAGCTAGGCTATTCACAGTGAAGCCATTGGAATCTCAAGTAGCTTGGATGAAAGACCATATCAAGAAATATGACTTGGACGGCAATAGAAACGTTGGGGATGATATTGATGAGGATTCAAACTAGGGATGGGTTATTATGGATGGAAGATAGTACATTTTGTTGAATGTTTGGGTGATTTTAGACTTTAACTAGGCTTTGATAATTTTACTTGCTTTTGTTGTGGGTTTGATGACTTAACTTTATCTTTAGTTGTAATGTTGTAGTATTTTGTCGTGAGAACTTTAGGTGCCTATGTAGTTGTGAGGCATGTATTCACTATCTTAGATGTCTTTTTGGACCAAAACTTTGATGTCAAGCGTTAGTGACATCCTTGTTAGTTGTGATGTTGTGTTTGGGAATTAACTAAGGTATATTGCAAAATGCATATGTTTATTTATCTTTAATGGTACAATGATATCCATTATATATTCATCATATTGTGTTTATTTTTATCTAGTAATAGTGAAAAATATAGTGGTTGCAATTAATGAACATTACGGTTGCACTATCATAGGTGAAATCATTAAATTTCATACTAGCTATGTGATGATTCATGAAATTTTGTTCAACATGATAGTTTTAAAAATCAATAATTTGTTAATTTATTGGCTTAAAGAACTTAATAGAATATATTGATAATAACAATTTGTTGTTTTCTTTTTTTGTCTTTTTAGAGAGGTAACCTTACCTATGGTAATATGATCCTTTGAGTATGGCCCACATAAAACCACTTTCTAAAATTACATTTTGCAAACCAAACAAGTACTTTATGATTCCAATAGAATCAAAAACAAACAATGTAAAGTGTAAATGTGAAAATGATGAGGTGGACATCAACTTTCCAAGTTATGTCATAAATACACAACTTTACCAACAACAACCAAACGGACCCTGAGTCCATATGATTCTAGTCTTCTAGGCTCTTCGTTCCAAATCAAATTCAAAGTCACACCTTATCTCTTAGCCAATAACGTGTGCACAAGACTCAGTCATTAATCCTATTTGAAATAGGATTATGCACTAATTAACCCTCTTGTCCTTATCTCCAATTCACACAGCAAATCTTAATCAAGGCCAACCGAAACATATTAATTCCGAAGTTCGACTGAGTGCCGAGTATTTGAGTCACAACATAACAATTAATTTTGTAACCTTTTGTAGTTGTCCTTGAAAAGAAAATCAGAAAAGAAAAGGGGAAAAAAACAATACAATTAAAAATCTGATCCCCTAACTCATAACTCGATCTGTTTGTTAAACAAAACCTAGATAGAGCGAATTATGATTTCTCTCGCTCGCTGCTGTGTTAGGTTTTTCCCCTGAATAAGTCTGTCATCCTGTAAATTAAATTTATGGCATTCTTGTTGTTTCTTGCTGCCTATTTTACACCTGTTATACAATCAGCAAGGTTAATATATTAATCAGCATCAAGTGAGGACTTAGTGCTTTTAAAGATTATTGCCTACATCCTGAAAAGCTCCCAAATAAAGGTATATTTCTCAAATGCATGTTAGATTCAGAAGGCATGCAGTGAACTTGGGATCCAATGTGATCCCAAGTATAGATGAATGATATTACCTTATATAAATTGAAGTTGGGGATTAGAGAAATCTAATGTTCGTTCGTTTACGATTACATAGGGAATTCGCACCAAAATTTTCCTTCCTTGTACATGGAGAAATGTGTGAGAAACAAAGCAGCCAGTGATGCTAGAGACATCAAAGCTTAAGGGTGCGCTGCGGTTTTTTTAAAGATAAATTGGATCGGGTTTGAGATTTTATGTATTGTATTAAAAATTATTTATTTTCTAATTTTATAATAATTAAATAGGGTTAAAGAGGTAATTTACTCCTAACTTCTGTTAAAAATGTAACAGCAATGGGAGATAAGGGTAAATTTGAGAGAATAAAGCAATTTGAGGGGGTAAATTTAGAGTTACGATGATTTGGATGATAAATTTAAAAATACCTATAATTTGAGGGGCATACATAAAAACCCAATAATTAATATCTTTGCCTGCTGGTTAGTTGAGTGTCGTATCGCCATTACTCTTCTAAATTAAATAATAATAATAAAAATCATATATGCGATCTGTGTACTCGGCAGAAGCTGTGAGGTCCCAAATTCTGCTAAATTGTCACTTAAATACCCTATTGTTTGATCACATTTATACTTAGATATTCTATATTGTAAAAAGTGTTGGATATCTTGTCCCTAAAAATACTGTTTTGATGATAACAATTTATATTATGTGTATATATATATATATATATATATATATATATATATATATATATATATATATATATATATATATATACGCTAACTTGTCAATGCAGATATCAAACATGAATAAGACATGTGGACAAGTGCAAGATGAGTTCAAGGCAAGGTATTGAAGATAAGAGCTTTATGTAATTGTTATTTATATCTTCTTTACTTAGAAAATTTGTACAAGCATTGATCACTCACACATACACACACACACATTTAGAACACACTAACACATGCTTAGTGTATTGTTAACAATAGAAATCCCTATGTTAACCATTAGAGTTAATAGTGAATTTACAAGTCCTAATATATTGCATTCATATCATTTTCATCTCTTAATAGTCGACTAATTATAATAGTAGTCGACTATTTAAAGCTTTGTGTCAAAATATAAGTTTTTGTCGTTTTACAGAATAGTCGACTAATATAAAGTGTAGCCGACTACTTAAGACTTAGACATATTTGATTCTCAGAATTACGAGTAGTCGACTACTATGCATATTATAGTCTAACTACTAAGATCTTACACTTAAATCTAGTTTCGTTGCTTACATGATAGTCGACTAATGAACTTCAGAGTCGACTATAAAGAAAAATCATGTATTAACAGAGTCTGCTTTTACTTGAGTAGTCGACTACTATGACTATTAGTCGACTACATAGACAGTTTTCGACTTTTCGTGTTTTGAATTTGTGACTGTTTTTAGCCGTTTATATCCATTTCTTTGGCTGAAAAAATATCTTTTCAAAGGGATATAAATAAGTTACAAGTTCAGAAATTCATATCATTTTTATTCCCTATCCATAAGCTTCAACTTTTGAACATTCTTAAGAGAGAAAGTTGAGTCTGATTTTGCCTTTGAGATTAATCCTACATACAAATCACTTGGGCATTTTCTAGAGATTAAAAAAAAGATTCCTAAGCCACTGCTACACATCACAATATATCAAGGCTTATAGGAATTGTTGTTGTTGATTCAAGAAAAAGTTTACTCTCGGGTTTTTGAGAGGTGTTGATTTCTTGGTGTAGAGATTGGTTGAAATTTGCATGGTCTTGCAAATTGGTCAGGTTTGCTTTTTAATTTTGTAAGTGTTTTCAAAATCATAGTGGAAATCTCAAGCGGGATTTGCTTGGGGACTGGATGTACACCGGGGAGGTGGAACCAGTATAAAATCTTTTGTTTGTGTTTGTGATTTTCTGTGATTGTTGCTATCTTTATTGCAATTTATAATCTACTTTGCATATTTTTTTAAAAGAATACTATTCACCCCCCCCTCTAGTGTTTTAGTGTGTTAGATCAGCAATCCTACAAAAAGTAGTACATAAATATTCTAAGTTGCCCACTATTAACATATAGTATACACGGTTAGAAAAATCTGTTATGAAAAAAAATATCCCTCCATAGAAATTAATAAAAAGATGAAGGTTGAGTATAATAGTAAATAGGATAATAAATGAAGTCAATACAATTACAAAATGTTATGTACTAGTCACATGAAAATATTTCGGGAATATTCCCATGCAAGCATGTAGCTAGGAATTGGGGTTTGGGGGCACTTTTATTTATTCTCTTAAAATACTTAAAATAATGATATATATAATCACATTCAACAATTAAAATAAATTTTAGAAGAAAGAGTATAGTCTCAATTATATCAAGATTAAGTTTTAAGAAAAAGGATAGACTTCGTGGTAGAAAACTCCAATCAAATATTATCATATTGTCATATGTAATGCTTGTTATAGAGTATATTTGAATACTATTTGTATGATAGTTCTTTTAGAAGCAAAAATTTCTTAATTATACTGGGTCTAGGTTGATTTTTCAAATTAATGTTTTAATCAAAACTTTCCAATCAACCTTAAATTTTTTCACTAAAAAAGGTTAAAATAAGAATGATAACTTGACTGTTGGTTAACTTTTATATAGTTAAAGAGAGGAATGAAAGATATTGAAATTTCTCTTTCTAAAACCATAATAGATAACCTGTCATTTGATTTGATGGAAAGGGACCAAATAGTGAATAGAAAAATATAAGTTCAGATGCGTGTTTGAGATATAGATCCCAAAGTGTAAATTAATTCGAAATAAGTTGAGACTATACTACACAGTTAAAACTATTGTATCAACTATTTTTTTAGCCCAAATGCCCTCCATCATACTTGTCAAAGTTTCTTAGAGAGAAAACATTAAATTATGGCCCAAGCTTTGGACTCAAAGGAAGCTCATTTACATTGGATGTCTTTTACAAGCAAAGCTTTGGTTCGAGCTTTAGACCAACAAGTAAAAGCAACCGTTTAGATTATATTTACCTAACCAAACTTAAGCCATATAGTTGAAGACTCTATATATATATTTAGGTGGGGTGTGGTGATGTGTGTTGCGGGGAGGGGGTGTCACATGACCCCCCTTGACCCCCCCTGCCCTTGTTCCCATGTGCAACTAGCAAAAGGTACTAACGTGTTAGTTATTTACAACTTAGAATATTAAAGTGCTACTTAATTTTTAGAACTTAATATATTTAAATGTAAAGTTAGTGAAACAATAAGATTTTTAAGTGACATTTTTTCTTCACAAAATTTTTTATGTTGTGCTACACAACAAACAGTAGTACAATATAAATAATTAATATCCTCACCGTGCAACCGCCCCAAGATCAAGCTAGCTCAACGCAACGTTTATTTGCTGCTATATAGATATCCCTTGCTCTCGAATCTTTTTGCGGACCCAATTATTCAAGAGCACAATGTCAACTATCCAATTCTCCTTAGGGGATGTTTGGCAGACTACATTTGGAGTGGTTGTAATTACAATTTTATACAACTGAGTCAATTTTATCTAGTTGCAAGTGTTTATCTCGTTGCCAACACTACAAAAAACATTATAGATAACAATACTTAAACAACTTCAAATGTTGGTGTACAACAATATTTAAAAAAAAAGAGTTGGGAACTATCAACGTTTTGTCTAAAACGTTTGGAATTATTAATGTCATAGACAAAAACATTGGGTTCCCAACATTCCCCGTAAAATAAAAGAAATGTCTCATTCTCTCCTTTAGTCCAACATCGAGTTAGCAATTAAAGTTTCAATGCTTTAAAGTAGTAAACTATGCACTAATTGATTGCTGAGATTATTAGTGTGGGCTTAATTACCATAAGTGTGACATTAGAATATAGTGTGTACTCTTGACCTGGTCCTGGCAATTCTCTTTGGTCATAACAGTACTGCGGTGATTTCTTTTTTTGCAAGATGCCTGGCAACCGTCCCGATATTTTCAACAATACGCTGGTGTCAGACGCCCACACTTGCCATACTAGTGTTTTTACAAATGTTGATGCATGATTCGAACAGCAACATTTCAAAAATGTTGTAGGTGCAATTATAAATGTTGTAACTTGCTTAGTATTTTGTAGTAAACTCACTGTTGCAGTTACAACTACAATTGCAAAATATCTCTTAGTTGCAACATATAACTTATGTACAAAATGACCGCAAGTCACAATTACAACCTTAGTTGCAACTAAACCAAATTTAAAAATTGAACCAAACATTTACAATCGTAGTTGCATGCAAGAACAATTATAACAACTCAGTTGCATGCAAATAACACTTACATTATAACTATAATTGCAAGCTACCAAACACCCCCTGAATGTGTGTACAAACCAAACAGAGTTTAAGAAGCCACAAATTCAGCTGGAAACATTCTGGTCACACTTAGATATTAATTAGCACATTGTTTTTTGTTTTTGTTTTTGTTTTTGTTTTTGTTTTTGTTTGGTGAGGTGTTGTAGTTAAATTCAATATACATATATAGTTGCCAGACAAGTATACAATTTCTTAAATTGTAATCAATATTCAATATTATAGACAATTTAATTATATTTTAGAGTTGTAGCTAGTGATTTAGATGTAAAATGAAAGCTTAATTATAAGATGACTTCAAGCTAGCTAGATTCAATTAAGAAAGTTTATCTCGTTAAGTTTTTATTTAAACCGTTGTTGTGGTTAAATTCCATACACATTTATAGTTGCGAGACAAGTATACAATTTCTTAAATTGTAATCAATATCCAATATTATAGTCAATTTAATTATATTTTGGAGTTGTAGCTAGGTGATTTAGATGTAACAATTAAAACTTAATTATAAGATGAAATGTGCAAGGTCAATAAGATTGGAAATTTTATATTCTCATTTTACAAGTACTAATTCATAGAGTTGGAGTTTAGAGAAAGAAAAGGAAAATAATCTCGTAGGCAGCTCTCGACAAAAATAAATTATACACAAGCAGAAGAAAAACATCACATCAGCGACGGTTGTGATTCTTTTTCCTGTATGATTTAGATGTAACTTTTCATTTTGTTACTGTATGATTCTTTTTCCTACGACTTCTCTATCTTCATGCCTTGCTCGATATGTTCTTCTCAAAGCTTTTTCCATCTAGAATTTAATCTAATCTTTCTAATTTTTCTGATAATTAATCGTCTATTCACTAATATTATTAATCATCCATTTACAATTTCATTTATGTACCTTGTCTGTAATTCTATATATGCATTCTCTCTTTGATCCCTCGACATATTGATGGGGAGTAGAAAGATAGGATAGACTTTGAAGCAACCTGATGTGTTTCTAGCTATAATCTGGAAGATATTCTCAATATACCTAGGACCCACACGTGTGACTATCTGGTACTCCCTAGAGTTTTGTGGGTCTATTCTACTCATTGTGTGGAGAGAAAAATTAGGGCAACTTGATGCGTGCTGCACATTTTTTGGAATCTTTTTTTTTTTTTTGGTCTTATTCCCCCTGAAAAATCTGTTGAAGTCATCAATTAACGTGTATCACAAACTACTTCTTAATGTTCACGTTTACTTGTCGGAAAAACAGTACCCTACTCCTTCATTCTCCTACTATAAAGAGGAGATCGAATGTAGAAACTTAGGATTGAAAATTAATACTCCGCAATTAAAACTATGGCTTCAACTCTCTCAACAGGCTTGGCATTGTCACTTCTCTCTTCTAGAGGAAGCCGAGGTTCGAGTCCTCGGCGTGAAACTGTGATGAACTACAGTGCACAGGTGTATTATCCTCAAATCATCCCTAGAGTCCAGCAGCTAGGGTTACTGACTCCTGCTGTTAAAAAAGCAAGTACTCTCAATTTACGCTTTCTAACATATTTTTAATAAAGATTGCCTGACTAATATTAGCAAAAGAAGTTGTTCTTTTTCCTAGGGTATGTCCGCTGCCGTGTGAGATATGTGTTTGTAGTCATTCTTTGCTTGAGGGGGATATTTATTTTAAATTTGAATATTGGATGCACATTTATGTAGTGTATGTATATTCATGTTTGGGACATACATGTGCATGAACACATCAAATATAAGTATGTATGTATAAACATAAATATGTATGTATTAATCTTTTTTCTTGCATATTTTCAGGACTACTCACCTGTAAAGCACATGGAGAATATAATAAGGTTGAAGAACATTCTCGTACAAGTAAATGACCCATGGGAATCCATGTTGACAGTTGATTACCTGCAAAAGCTAGGAATTGACTATCACTTTAAGGAGGAAATTAAGTTCATGTTGGAATGTTTGTATGAAAATATGTTTGATAATGAGCATGAACAAGTTATCACTGATTTATTTGAGACTGCTCTTTCCTTCCGTTTGCTGAGACAAGCTGGGTACCCAATATCTTCTGGTAAATTTTCTGTTTGTGATATCGTGATAATCTTTAAACAAACTATATAGTTAAGCTACTTGTATATTGATTACAGAATATGATCAATTTACTAATTACTTTTACATACATTTAACAGATGTTTTAACCAAGTTCACAGACAAGAAGGGAAGATTTAAATCATCACTAAGAGGAGATGTTCAAGGGCTATTAAGCTTATATGAAGCATCATACTTGAACACAGGCGAAGAAGTGCTTGACATGGCAAATGACTTCTCGAGCATGCATATTGCATCTTGTATCAAAGATTTGGAACCCAATGCTGCAAGGTTAGTTAAGCACACACTACAACATCCATGGCACATGACGATATCAAGGTATAATACAAGGCATTATCTAGACCATTGCCATACTGGATCTGGAATCAATATTGGGATATTTGAAGAAGTTGCAAGATTGGATTTCAATCTACTTCAATCATTACACCAGAAAGAACTAAAACAGATATTAAGGTAGGATTATCTAAAATCCTTTTAAAAAAATTCTGAGGCCTTATTCAATCTCTATTTTATTATCATGATGTGCTTTATGCTTTATTGAATTGTTTATTGTTTGATCATTTCATGATAGTTGGTGGCAAAGCATGGGTTTGTCAGAAGATATAAAGTTCGTACGAGAACAACCTTTGAAATGGTACATTTGGTCCATGACAGTTCTCCATAATCCAGAATTCTCCAAGTGCAGAATTGAGATGACAAAAGTTATCGCGTTTATCTACATTATTGATGATATCTTTGATATCTATGGCTCTCCAGATGAACTTAACCTTTTCCTTGATGCTATTAGCAAGTATGTGATTTCTTAGTATGCACATCTCAAATTTAAATGCAAGTTTTTGGGGGGAAAAGATGCTAATACTCGAGTTTATTTCAGATGGGAACTCTCAGCAATAGACATACTTCCTGCATACATGAAGTGTTGTTACACAGCTTTGTACGACATCACTAATGAAATTGCCCAATACGTACTCAAGGAACAAGGATGGAACCCTATCAACTCCCTAAAAAAATCGGTAAATACTTTAGTGAGTAAACCTTAAAGAATTTATATTTGTTAATTTATAAAATTTAACATATATATTACCTCTCTCATCGGTCAGTGGACAAGGTTATGTAAAGCATTTCTGTTGGAATCAAGGTGGCTACGATCAAAGCGAATTCCAAAATCTGATGAGTACCTCAAAAATGCCATTGTGAGTTCAGGAGTACATACAGTCTTGATGCATGCATTTTTCCTTTTGGGACAAGGGATTACGAAGGAAAACGTGAGTTTCTTAGAGAGCAATCCAACCATCCTCTCTTGTCCTGCGACAATTCTTCGGCTTTGGGATGATCTTGGAAGTGCTAAGGTATGTAACGACATATATGCATAATTTGGTATAGCAATTGTTGGCGTTGTAACTTACAGTTCTCTATGATCAAATTTTCAGGATGAACATCAAGATGGCTATGATGGTTCATATGTTGAATGTTATATGAAAGAATATCCTGAGTGTTCTGCTCAAGATGCAAGAGATTACGTCAAGCAAATGATTGCTAATACTTGGCGATGCTTCAATAAGGAGTGCTTCTCAGAGAACCATTTTGCTCCAAATATTGTGACTTCATGCTTAAATATTGCTCGCATGGTTGAAGTAATGTATAGATATGATGAAAATGGAAATATTCCTAGTCTTGAAGATTACATCAAAGTACTGCTTTTCAAAAGCATATAGAATATCTTTGTGTGCAGGTTTCAAACCTGCTATATATATGTTTACTTATGGCAGTCGTTGTCATTTCAATATAAAATAGGGAAAATTGCTTCTAGCCCCCAAAACAATTAAAAGTATTCGCCCCCCCCAAGACTTTTTCAACCTTCTTATAGCACCCAAACTTTTTTATTTCATTTCTTGAGCCCCCAAAGGACTTCCCACGTGACCTGATGTTAAAATAAAAAAATAAAACCCCAAAATGCCCCTCCTCTCTCTCTCTCTCATAATGTCAGATGATTACAAATGGGTTTTGGGGGGAAAAAATTTTAGTTCCCTCCAAAACCCAAGCTTGCTACCCCTCCCTCATGGCCGCCATCACAGCGTCTTTCGCTGGCGTGGCGCCGTTGATCGGATCGACCACTCCGCCGTTGATCGTCATCTTCGTCTTTGCCCCTCGAGTTGACCTAATTTTGGTCGTTAACGAAGCTAATTAGGGTTTTGGTTGATTTTTTTTTATTTTGAAGGGTTATCTAGTATTTTGTAACGGAAGAAGCAGGGAAGTTGGCCCAGGCTGACGGACATAAACTTATCATAATTAATAGGTCAAATAAAGTCATTAGTTAATTGTATTTGGACGGTTGAGAAAATATTTCAGTTTTAATGACTTGCACATAGACTCACCAAGTACGACGTTCTTTTGTCACCAAAGCTTCGTTGTTAAGTTTATGGTTTTGTTGTTAAGGTTAGGGCTTCGTTGTTAAGCTTATGGTTTTGTTGTTAAGCTTATGGCTTTGTTGTTAAGCTTATGGCTTTGTTGTTAAGATTAGGGTTTTATTGTTAAGGTTATGGGCTTGTTGTTAAGGTTACGGTTTTATTGTTAAGGTTATGGGTTTGTTGTTAATATTAGAGCTTTATTGTTAAGGTTAAGGCTTTGTTGTTAAGGTTATGGGTTTGTTCTTAAGGTTAAGGCTTTATTTAAGACTTTGTTGTTAATGTTAGGGCTTTGTTGTTAAGGTTATGGCTTTGTTGTTAAGGTTAATGCTTTGTTTAAGACTTTGTTATTAAGGTTAGGGTTTTGTTGTTAAACTTATGACTTTGTTGTTAACCTTATGAGATGGTTGTTAAGGTTATGCGTTGATTGTTAAGATTACGAGTTGGTTGTCAAGGTTACGGGTTGGTTGTTAAGGTTACGAGTTGGTTATCAAGGTTACTGGTTGGTTGTCAAGGTTACATGTTGGTTGTCAAGGTTACATGTTGGTTACTAAGTCATCGATTTTAAAAACATTACAACAATATATAGAATAATAATAAAAATATAGCATTATTGATTTACTATAATATATAAAATAATAAAAATTATAACAATATATAAAATAATAATATATAAAATAACAAAATTATGGATTACTATAATATATAAAATATTAAAAATATAGCATTATATAAAATATCACGTCATCGATTTAAAAATTATAATAAGTCATCGATTTAAAAATTATAATAATATATAAAATAATAAAAATTATAATAATATACAAAATTTTGGAGGAACTGAAAATTTTCCCCAAAAAATTACGACAAAGCCTTAACCTTAACAACAAATCTATAACCTTAACGACAAAGTCCTAACCTTAACAATAAAGCTATAACCTTAACAACAAAGAGCTAACCTTAACAAAAATCATTAACCTTAACAACAAAGAGCTAACCTTAACAACAAAGAGCTAACCTTAACAACAAAGAGCTAACCTTAACAATAAAGCTATAACCTTAACAACAAAGAGCTAACCTTAACAACAAAGAGCTAACCTTAACAACAAAGAGCTAACCTTAACAACAAAGAGCTAACCTTAACAACAAAGAGCTAACCTTAACAACAAAGAGCTAACCTTAACAACAAAGAGCTAACCTTAACAACAAAGAGCTAACCTTAACAACAAAGAGCTAACCTTAACAACAAAGAGCTAACCTTAACAACAAAGAGCTAACCTTAACAACAAAGAGCTAACCTTAACAACAAAGAGCTAACCTTAACAACAAAGAGCTAACCTTAACAACAAAGAGCTAACCTTAACAACAAAGAGCTAACCTTAACAACAAAGAGCTAACCTTAACAACAAAGAGCTAACCTTAACAACAAAGAGCTAACCTTAACAACAAAGAGCTAACCTTAACAACAAAGAGCTAACCTTAACAACAAAGAGCTAACCTTAACAACAAAGAGCTAACCTTAACAACAAAGAGCTAACCTTAACAACAAAGAGCTAACCTTAACAACAAAGAGCTAACCTTAACAACAAAGAGCTAACCTTAACAACAAAGAGCTAACCTTAACAACAAAGAGCTAACCTTAACAACAAAGAGCTAACCTTAACAACAAAGAGCTAACCTTAACAACAAAGAGCTAACCTTAACAACAAAGAGCTAACCTTAACAACAAAGAGCTAACCTTAACAACAAAGAGCTAACCTTAACAACAAAGAGCTAACCTTAACAACAAAGAGCTAACCTTAACAACAAAGAGCTAACCTTAACAACAAAGAGCTAACCTTAACAACAAAGAGCTAACCTTAACAACAAAGAGCTAACCTTAACAACAAAGAGCTAACCTTAACAACAAAGAGCTAACCTTAACAACAAAGAGCTAACCTTAACAACAAAGAGCTAACCTTAACAACAAAGAGCTAACCTTAACAACAAAGAGCTAACCTTAACAACAAAGAGCTAACCTTAACAACAAAGAGCTAACCTTAACAACAAAGAGCTAACCTTAACAACAAAGAGCTAACCTTAACAACAAAGAGCTAACCTTAACAACAAAGAGCTAACCTTAACAACAAAGAGCTAACCTTAACAACAAAGAGCTAACCTTAACAACAAAGAGCTAACCTTAACAACAAAGAGCTAACCTTAACAACAAAGAGCTAACCTTAACAACAAAGAGCTAACCTTAACAACAAAGAGCTAACCTTAACAACAAAGAGCTAACCTTAACAACAAAGAGCTAACCTTAACAACAAAGAGCTAACCTTAACAACAAAGAGCTAACCTTAACAACAAAGAGCTAACCTTAACAACAAAGAGCTAACCTTAACAACAAAGAGCTAACCTTAACAACAAAGAGCTAACCTTAACAACAAAGAGCTAACCTTAACAACAAAGAGCTAACCTTAACAACAAAGAGCTAACCTTAACAACAAAGAGCTAACCTTAACAACAAAGAGCTAACCTTAACAACAAAGAGCTAACCTTAACAACAAAGAGCTAACCTTAACAACAAAGAGCTAACCTTAACAACAAAGAGCTAACCTTAACAACAAAGAGCTAACCTTAACAACAAAGAGCTAACCTTAACAACAAAGAGCTAACCTTAACAACAAAGAGCTAACCTTAACAACAAAGAGCTAACCTTAACAACAAAGAGCTAACCTTAACAACAAAGAGCTAACCTTAACAACAAAGAGCTAACCTTAACAACAAAGAGCTAACCTTAACAACAAAGAGCTAACCTAAACAAACAATAATCAAATGCACACATATTTACAAGGCTAGCGCACCACTTAACATGACTCTAATAAACAAACAATAATCAAATGCACACATATTTACAAGGCTAGCGCACCACTTAACATGACTCTAATAAACAAACAATAATCAAATGCACACATATTTACAAGGCTAGCGCACCACTTAACATGACTCTAATAAACAAACAATAATCAAATGCACACATATTTACAAGGCTAGCGCACCACTTAACATGACTCTAATAAACAAACAATAATCAAATGCACACATATTTACAAGGCTAGCGCACCACTTAACATGACTCTAATAAACAAACAATAATCAAATGCACACATATTTACAAGGCTAGCGCACCACTTAACATGACTCTAATAAACAAACAATAATCAAATGCACACATATTTACAAGGCTAGCGCACCACTTAACATGACTCTAATAAACAAACAATAATCAAATGCACACATATTTACAAGGCTAGCGCACCACTTAACATGACTCTAATAAACAAACAATAATCAAATGCACACATATTTACAAGGCTAGCGCACCACTTAACATGACTCTAATAAACAAACAATAATCAAATGCACACATATTTACAAGGCTAGCGCACCACTTAACATGACTCTAATAAACAAACAATAATCAAATGCACACATATTTACAAGGCTAGCGCACCACTTAACATGACTCTAATAAACAAACAATAATCAAATGCACACATATTTACAAGGCTAGCGCACCACTTAACATGACTCTAATAAACAAACAATAATCAAATGCACACATATTTACAAGGCTAGCGCACCACTTAACATGACTCTAATAAACAAACAATAATCAAATGCACACATATTTACAAGGCTAGCGCACCACTTAACATGACTCTAATAAACAAACAATAATCAAATGCACACATATTTACAAGGCTAGCGCACCACTTAACATGACTCTAATAAACAAACAATAATCAAATGCACACATATTTACAAGGCTAGCGCACCACTTAACATGACTCTAATAAACAAACAATAATCAAATGCACACATATTTACAAGGCTAGCGCACCACTTAACATGACTCTAATAAACAAACAATAATCAAATGCACACATATTTACAAGGCTAGCGCACCACTTAACATGACTCTAATAAACAAACAATAATCAAATGCACACATATTTACAAGGCTAGCGCACCACTTAACATGACTCTAATAAACAAACAATAATCAAATGCACACATATTTACAAGGCTAGCGCACCACTTAACATGACTCTAATAAACAAACAATAATCAAATGCACACATATTTACAAGGCTAGCGCACCACTTAACATGACTCTAATAAACAAACAATAATCAAATGCACACATATTTACAAGGCTAGCGCACCACTTAACATGACTCTAATAAACAAACAATAATCAAATGCACACATATTTACAAGGCTAGCGCACCACTTAACATGACTCTAATAAACAAACAATAATCAAATGCACACATATTTACAAGGCTAGCGCACCACTTAACATGACTCTAATAAACAAACAATAATCAAATGCACACATATTTACAAGGCTAGCGCACCACTTAACATGACTCTAATAAACAAACAATAATCAAATGCACACATATTTACAAGGCTAGCGCACCACTTAACATGACTCTAATAAACAAACAATAATCAAATGCACACATATTTACAAGGCTAGCGCACCACTTAACATGACTCTAATAAACAAACAATAATCAAATGCACACATATTTACAAGGCTAGCGCACCACTTAACATGACTCTAATAAACAAACAATAATCAAATGCACACATATTTACAAGGCTAGCGCACCACTTAACATGACTCTAATAAACAAACAATAATCAAATGCACACATATTTACAAGGCTAGCGCACCACTTAACATGACTCTAATAAACAAACAATAATCAAATGCACACATATTTACAAGGCTAGCGCACCACTTAACATGACTCTAATAAACAAACAATAATCAAATGCACACATATTTACAAGGCTAGCGCACCACTTAACATGACTCTAATAAACAAACAATAATCAAATGCACACATAATATTTTATGTCACAAAGATGATGCAAAACAAGAACAAACTAACTATAAGATTCAAGAGAGAGAGAGAGAGAGAGAGAGAGAGAGAGAGAGAGAGAGAGAGAGAGAGAGAGAGAGAGAGAGAGAGAGAGAGAGAGAGAGAGAGAGAGAGAGAGAGAGAGAGAGAGAGAGAGAGAGAGAGAGAGAGAGAGAGAGAGAGAGAGAGAGAGAGAGAGAGAGAGAGAGAGAGAGAGAGAGAGAGAGAGAGAGAGAGAGAGAGAGAGAGAGAGAGAGAGAGAGAGAGAGAGAGAGAGAGAGAGAGAGAGAGAGAGAGAGAGAGAGAGAGAGAGAGAGAGAGAGAGAGAGAGAGAGAGAGAGAGAGAGAGAGAGAGAGAGAGAGAGAGAGAGAGAGAGAGAGAGAGAGAGAGAGAGAGAGAGAGAGAGAGAGAGAGAGAGAGAGAGAGAGAGAGAGAGAGAGAGAGAGAGAGAGAGAGAGAGAGAGAGAGAGAGAGAGAGAGAGAGAGAGAGAGAGAGAGAGAGAGAGAGAGAGAGAGAGAGAGAGAGAGAGAGAGAGAGAGAGAGAGAGAGAGAGAGAGAGAGAGAGAGAGAGAGAGAGAGAGAGAGAGAGAGAGAGAGAGAGAGAGAGAGAGAGAGAGAGAGAGAGAGAGAGAGAGAGAGAGAGAGAGAGAGAGAGAGAGAGAGAGAGAGAGAGAGAGAGAGAGAGAGAGAGAGAGAGAGAGAGAGAGAGAGAGAGAGAGAGAGAGAGAGAGAGAGAGAGAGAGAGAGAGAGAGAGAGAGAGAGAGAGAGAGAGAGAGAGAGAGAGAGAGAGAGAGAGAGAGAGAGAGAGAGAGAGAGAGAGAGAGAGAGAGAGAGAGAGAGAGAGAGAGAGAGAGAGAGAGAGAGAGAGAGAGAGAGAGAGAGAGAGAGAGAGAGAGAGAGAGAGAGAGAGAGAGAGAGAGAGAGAGAGAGAGAGAGAGAGAGAGAGAGAGAGAGAGAGAGAGAGAGAGAGAGAGAGAGAGAGAGAGAGAGAGAGAGAGAGAGAGAGAGAGAGAGAGAGAGAGAGAGAGAGAGAGAGAGAGAGAGAGAGAGAGAGAGAGAGAGAGAGAGAGAGAGAGAGAGAGAGAGAGAGAGAGAGAGAGAGAGAGAGAGAGAGAGAGAGAGAGAGAGAGAGAGAGAGAGAGAGAGAGAGAGAGAGAGAGAGAGAGAGAGAGAGAGAGAGAGAGAGAGAGAGAGAGAGAGAGAGAGAGAGAGAGAGAGAGAGAGAGAGAGAGAGAGAGAGAGAGAGAGAGAGAGAGAGAGAGAGAGAGAGAGAGAGAGAGAGAGAGAGAGAGAGAGAGAGAGAGAGAGAGAGAGAGAGAGAGAGAGAGAGAGAGAGAGAGAGAGAGAGAGAGAGAGAGAGAGAGAGAGAGAGAGAGAGAGAGAGAGAGAGAGAGAGAGAGAGAGAGAGAGAGAGAGAGAGAGAGAGAGAGAGAGAGAGAGAGAGAGAGAGAGAGAGAGAGAGAGAGAGAGAGAGAGAGAGAGAGAGAGAGAGAGAGAGAGAGAGAGAGAGAGAGAGAGAGAGAGAGAGAGAGAGAGAGAGAGAGAGAGAGAGAGAGAGAGAGAGAGAGAGAGAGAGAGAGAGAGAGAGAGAGAGAGAGAGAGAGAGAGAGAGAGAGAGAGAGAGAGAGAGAGAGAGAGGAGGGGGCATTTTGGGGTTTTGAAAAAATAGTACACCGATGGGGACACAAGTGAGTGGAGGGGTTTCATTACTTACAAAGTTTGATTTTGGGGGCTTTTGAAGCATTGAAAAGTCTTGGGATGGGGAGGATATTTACTTTGATTTTGGGGGCTTTTGAAGCATTGAAAAGTCTTGGGATGGGGAGGATATTTACTTTGATTTTGGGGGCTTTTGAAGCATTGAAAAGTCTTGGGATGGGGAGGATATTTACTTTGATTTTGGGGGCTTTTGAAGCATTGAAAAGTCTTGGGATGGGGAGGATATTTACTTTGATTTTGGGGGCTTTTGAAGCATTGAAAAGTCTTGGGATGGGGAGGATATTTACTTTGATTTTGGGGGCTTTTGAAGCATTGAAAAGTCTTGGGATGGGGAGGATATTTACTTTGATTTTGGGGGCTTTTGAAGCATTGAAAAGTCTTGGGATGGGGAGGATATTTACTTTGATTTTGGGGGCTTTTGAAGCATTGAAAAGTCTTGGGATGGGGAGGATATTTACTTTGATTTTGGGGGCTTTTGAAGCATTGAAAAGTCTTGGGATGGGGAGGATATTTACTTTGATTTTGGGGGCTTTTGAAGCATTGAAAAGTCTTGGGATGGGGAGGATATTTACTTTGATTTTGGGGGCTTTTGAAGCATTGAAAAGTCTTGGGATGGGGAGGATATTTACTTTGATTTTGGGGGCTTTTGAAGCATTGAAAAGTCTTGGGATGGGGAGGATATTTACTTTGATTTTGGGGGCTTTTGAAGCATTGAAAAGTCTTGGGATGGGGAGGATATTTACTTTGATTTTGGGGGCTTTTGAAGCATTGAAAAGTCTTGGGATGGGGAGGATATTTACTTTGATTTTGGGGGCTTTTGAAGCATTGAAAAGTCTTGGGATGGGGAGGATATTTACTTTGATTTTGGGGGCTTTTGAAGCATTGAAAAGTCTTGGGATGGGGAGGATATTTACTTTGATTTTGGGGGCTTTTGAAGCATTGAAAAGTCTTGGGATGGGGAGGATATTTACTTTGATTTTGGGGGCTTTTGAAGCATTGAAAAGTCTTGGGATGGGGAGGATATTTACTTTGATTTTGGGGGCTTTTGAAGCATTGAAAAGTCTTGGGATGGGGAGGATATTTACTTTGATTTTGGGGGCTTTTGAAGCATTGAAAAGTCTTGGGATGGGGAGGATATTTACTTTGATTTTGGGGGCTTTTGAAGCATTGAAAAGTCTTGGGATGGGGAGGATATTTACTTTGATTTTGGGGGCTTTTGAAGCATTGAAAAGTCTTGGGATGGGGAGGATATTTACTTTGATTTTGGGGGCTTTTGAAGCATTGAAAAGTCTTGGGATGGGGAGGATATTTACTTTGATTTTGGGGGCTTTTGAAGCATTGAAAAGTCTTGGGATGGGGAGGATATTTACTTTGATTTTGGGGGCTTTTGAAGCATTGAAAAGTCTTGGGATGGGGAGGATATTTACTTTGATTTTGGGGGCTTTTGAAGCATTGAAAAGTCTTGGGATGGGGAGGATATTTACTTTGATTTTGGGGGCTTTTGAAGCATTGAAAAGTCTTGGGATGGGGAGGATATTTACTTTGATTTTGGGGGCTTTTGAAGCATTGAAAAGTCTTGGGATGGGGAGGATATTTACTTTGATTTTGGGGGCTTTTGAAGCATTGAAAAGTCTTGGGATGGGGAGGATATATATATATATATATATATATATATATATATATATATATATATATATATATATATATATATATATATATATATATATATATATATATATATATATATATATATATATATATATATATATATATATATATATATATATATATATATATATATATATATATATATATATATATATATATATATATATATATATATATATATATATATATATATATATATATATATATATATATATATATATATATATATATATATATATATATATATATATATATATATATATATATATATATATATATATATATATATATATATATATATATATATATATATATATATATATATATATATATATATATATATATATATATATATATATATATATATATATATATATATATATATATATATATATATATATATATATATATATATATATATATATATATATATATATATATATATATATATATATATATATATATATATATATATATATATATATATATATATATATATATATATATATATATATATATATATATATATATATATATATATATATATATATATATATATATATATATATATATATATATATATATATATATATATATATATATATATATATATATATATATATATATATATATATATATATATATATATATATATATATATATATATATATATATATATATATATATATATATATATATATATATATATATATATATATATATATATATATATATATATATATATATATATATATATATATATATATATATATATATATATATATATATATATATATATATATATATATATATATATATATATATATATATATATATATATATATATATATATATATATATATATATATATATATATATATATATATATATATATATATATATATATATATATATATATATATATATATATATATATATATATATATATATATATATATATATATATATATATATATATATATATATATATATATATATATATATATATATATATATATATATATATATATATATATATATATATATATATATATATATATATATATATATATATATATATATATATATATATATATATATATATATATATATATATATATATATATATATATATATATATATATATATATATATATATATATATATATATATATATATATATATATATATATATATATATATATATATATATATATATATATATATATATATATATATATATATATATATATATATATATATATATATATATATATATATATATATATATATATATATATATATATATATATATATATATATATATATATATATATATATATATATATATATATATATATATATATATATATATATATATATATATATATATATATATATATATATATATATATATATATATATATATATATATATATATATATATATATATATATATATATATATATATATATATATATATATATATATATATATATATATATATATATATATATATATATATATATATATATATATATATATATATATATATATATATATATATATATATATATATATATATATATATATATATATATATATATATATATATATATATATATATATATATATATATATATATATATATATATATATATATATATATATATATATATATATATATATATATATATATATATATATATATATATATATATATATATATATATATATATATATATATATATATATATATATATATATATATATATATATATATATATATATATATATATATATATATATATATATATATATATATATATATATATATATATATATATATATATATATATATATATATATATATATATATATATATATATATATATATATATATATATATATATATATATATATATATATATATATATATATATATATATATATATATATATATATATATATATATATATATATATATATATATATATATATATATATATATATATATATATATATATATATATATATATATATATATATATATATATATATATATATATATATATATATATATATATATATATATATATATATATATATATATATATATATATATATATATATATATATATATATATATATATATATATATATATATATATATATATTTGGGATTATTTTGGAGCCCTTGTCAAGGTTGATTTAGTTGATCCTTTCAAAGACATTTGTAGATCGATGACCAACACCACTTTAACCATATTATTGTCTAATTTCTAAGAAGGAAGAACCTTAAAAATTACGTAAACTGTATGTCAGTAAATTATGAAGCATATAAGTAGAAGTTACAAACATGTAAAAATGATAATTGTATGTGACGTAATAATTGTGAGAGGTTTATGTGAGAGAGTACGGTTATTTACAGACAGAGTTCCTGGATGTTATATTTGAAAAAGACTAAAAGAGATGCATATATAAATTGTCATGCATGCGCGCTGTTAGAACAAAGACACCAATAATAGTAAAGATTTTGTCTAAAATTCAGTTGTTAGCTAGTTTTAGTTTAGATATTGTATTAAAGTCATACCTTTAAGGTAAAAACCGAGAAAAAATATGGATATTTAGATAATTTTATCTAATAACAAATTTAAGATGAAAACTTATCATTGTTATAAATATATATGATAATAAACTCTTTTTGCTATATGCACCAGCGGAAAAAGGGTTTTGCTTATAAAACCAAAGGTATACTTCCATTACCCAAAAACACCTAGTTCTATATATATTCCAATAAACCTAAAATACACATTAAGTTTGTTTACCTTTAAACCCAAAATCTCTCTCTCTCTCTCTCTCTCTCTCTCTCTCTCTCTCTCTCTCTCTCTCTCTCTCTCTCTCTCTCTCTCTCTCTCTCTCTCTCTCTCTCTCTCTCTCTCTCTCTCTCTCTCTCTCTCTCTCTCTCTCTCTCTCTCTCTCTCTCTCTCTCTCTCTCTCTCTCTCTCTCTCTCTCTCTCTCTCTCTCTCTCTCTCTCTCTCTCTCTCTCTCTCTCTCTCTCTCTCTCTCTCTCTCTCTCTCTCTCTCTCTCTCTCTCTCTCTCTCTCTCTCTCTCTCTCTCTCTCTCTCTCTCTCTCTCTCTCTCTCTCTCTCTCTCTCTCTCTCTCTCTCTCTCTCTCTCTCTCTCTCTCTCTCTCTCTCTCTCTCTCTCTCTCTCTCTCTCTCTCTCTCTCTCTCTCTCTCTCTCTCTCTCTCTCTCTCTCTCTCTCTCTCTCTCTCTCTCTCTCTCTCTCTCTCTCTCTCTCTCTCTCTCTCTCTCTCTCTCTCTCTCTCTCTCTCTCTCTCTCTCTCTCTCTCTCTCTCTCTCTCTCTCTCTCTCTCTCTCTCTCTCTCTCTCTCTCTCTCTCTCTCTCTCTCTCTCTCTCTCTCTCTCTCTCTCTCTCTCTCTCTCTCTCTCTCTCTCTCTCTCTCTCTCTCTCTCTCTCTCTCTCTCTCTCTCTCTCTCTCTCTCTCTCTCTCTCTCTCTCTCTCTCTCTCTCTCTCTCTCTCTCTCTCTCTCTCTCTCTCTCTCTCTCTCTCTCTCTCTCTCTCTCTCTCTCTCTCTCTCTCTCTCTCTCTCTCTCTCTCTCTCTCTCTCTCTCTCTCTCTCTCTCTCTCTCTCTCTCTCTCTCTCTCTCTCTCTCTCTCTCTCTCTCTCTCTCTCTCTCTCTCTCTCTCTCTCTCTCTCTCTCTCTCTCTCTCTCTCTCTCTCTCTCTCTCTCTCTCTCTCTCTCTCTCTCTCTCTCTCTCTCTCTCTCTCTCTCTCTCTCTCTCTCTCTCTCTCTCTCTCTCTCTCTCTCTCTCTCTCTCTCTCTCTCTCTCTCTCTCTCTCTCTCTCTCTCTCTCTCTCTCTCTCTCTCTCTCTCTCTCTCTCTCTCTCTCTCTCTCTCTCTCTCTCTCTCTCTCTCTCTCTCTCTCTCTCTCTCTCTCTCTCTCTCTCTCTCTCTCTCTCTCTCTCTCTCTCTCTCTCTCTCTCTCTCTCTCTCTCTCTCTCTCTCTCTCTCTCTCTCTCTCTCTCTCTCTCTCTCTCTCTCTCTCTCTCTCTCTCTCTCTCTCTCTCTCTCTCTCTCTCTCTCTCTCTCTCTCTCTCTCTCTCTCTCTCTCTCTCTCTCTCTCTCTCTCTCTCTCTCTCTCTCTCTCTCTCTCTCTCTCTCTCTCTCTCTCTCTCTCTCTCTCTCTCTCTCTCTCTCTCTCTCTCTCTCTCTCTCTCTCTCTCTCTCTCTCTCTCTCTCTCTCTCTCTCTCTCTCTCTCTCTCTCTCTCTCTCTCTCTCTCTCTCTCTCTCTCTCTCTCTCTCTCTCTCTCTCTCTCTCTCTCTCTCTCTCTCTCTCTCTCTCTCTCTCTCTCTCTCTCTCTCTCTCTCTCTCTCTCTCTCTCTCTCTCTCTCTCTCTCTCTCTCTCTCTCTCTCTCTCTCTCTCTCTCTCTCTCTCTCTCTCTCTCTCTCTCTCTCTCTCTCTCTCTCTCTCTCTCTCTCTCTCTCTCTCTCTCTCTCTCTCTCTCTCTCTCTCTCTCTCTCTCTCTCTCTCTCTCTCTCTCTCTCTCTCTCTCTCTCTCTCTCTCTCTCTCTCTCTCTCTCTCTCTCTCTCTCTCTCTCTCTCTCTCTCTCTCTCTCTCTCTCTCTCTCTCTCTCTCTCTCAAGTTATAAATACAATATACTTACATATAATATATGTATATATAATATATAGCTATATACTAATATGTAAGTATATACTAACATAAACTTATATATAAATATAATAAGATTAATCAAATTTTAAGCAATTTTTGCAAAAAAATAAAAATAAAAAAAACAAAAAAATTCCGCGTCGGCCCGGTTTGGCCCGGACCCGGGCCCGGCCTGGGCACCCCGGGTCCGGGTCCAGGCTAGGCATTTTGCCCGGCCTGAACACGAAAATCCTGGTTGGGCCGGGCCGGTCCGTTTGGACAGGCCTATATACATGAGTCACATGCTATACTCATTCTGAGTCATTCATTTTGGCCATAAACTTTTGAGCTGCACATTTTGTTCCGAGAATTGCATAATATACATTGGTTAGAGCAACAAATTAACCTTGTCCTATTATAGCTTATATATAGTCATATTCTTGTGTAAACATTGGAATATAAATCTTATTAAGACACCCCGCATATATGAGTGATTGTTTTCCCATATATGAGTGCGATTAAATTTATGGAACCATCCCTATATTATTCTCGTGAATTTCTTAGAACCTTGCTCATACACGGACATTTTGATAAGATTTGTCCTTCAAGGATTGCATATTCATCACTAGTGGATGCTCTCTCTTTACTATTAATATTTTCCTATTTTTTTTCTTTTTATTATGGTTTCTCTATTATCTCTGTGCATTCGCTATTCTTTATGTTTTTTCAATCTGAAACTAATCTAAAATCTTTCTAATTCCTCTATTGTTAATCACCATTTACACTTTCTTTACACGACATCAACGGAGAGGAGAAAGATAAGCCTTGAAGCCACCTGATTTAATTTGTTCCTATGTTGGAAGACAATCTCACAGTGCGTGGGATCCACACGTGTGAGTCTCCGGTGTTTCCCTCATTGTGGGGTTCAAATTGTAGAACAAATTGTGTGGAGAGAAAATTTAGGCCACCTTTAAGCATGTTGCACACCACCCTCCCTTTTTTATTTAATTTTTATTTTTTATTATCTTTTCTGTGCTTATATTCCCCGGAAATTTAATTAAATATCTCCTCATCGTTGAAGTCAATAATAACGTGTACCTCTTAATTTCACATTTTCTTCTCTGAAACACTTCAAGTCGGTGAAGTGAGCTTTGATCAATTATAGTAGTAGATTCTTTAAGCATTGTCGGGTTCAAAATGTAGGACAAATTGTGTGGAGACAATGTAGGACACCTTTAAGCATGTTGCACCTTATATTTTTCCCTTTTTTTATATATATATATATATATATATATATATATATATATATATATATATATATATATATATATATATATATATATATATATATATATATATATATATATATATATATATATATATATATATATATATATATATATATATATATATATATATATATATATATATATATATATATATATATATATATATATATATATATATATATATATATATATATATATATATATATATATATATATATATATATATATATATATATATATATATATATATATATATATATATATATATATATATATATATATATATATATATATATATATATATATATATATATATATATATATATATATATATATATATATATATATATATATATATATATATATATATATATATATATATATATATATATATATATATATATATATATATATATATATATATATATATATATATATATATATATATATATATATATATATATATATATATATATATATATATATATATATATATATATATATATATATATATATATATATATATATATATATATATATATATATATATATATATATATATATATATATATATATATATATATATATATATATATATATATATATATATATATATATATATATATATATATATATATATATATATATATATATATATATATATATATATATATATATATATATATATATATATATATATATATATATATATATATATATATATATATATATATATATATATATATATATATATATATATATATATATATATATATATATATATATATATATATATATATATATATATATATATATATATATATATATATATATATATATATATATATATATATATATATATATATATATATATATATATATATATATATATATATATATATATATATATATATATATATATATATATATATATATATATATATATATATATATATATATATATATATATATATATATATATATATATATATATATATATATATATATATATATATATATATATATATATATATATATATATATATATATATATATATATATATATATATATATATATATATATATATATATATATATATATATATATATATATATATATATATATATATATATATATATATATATATATATATATATATATATATATATATATATATATATATATATATATATATATATATATATATATATATATATATATATATATATATATATATATATATATATATATATATATATATATATATATATATATATATATATATATATATATATATATATATATATATATATATATATATATATATATATATATATATATATATATATATATATATATATATATATATATATATATATATATATATATATATATATATATATATATATATATATATATATATATATATATATATATATATATATATATATATATATATATATATATATATATATATATATATATATATATATATATATATATATATATATATATATATATATATATATATATATATATATATATATATATATATATATATATATATATATATATATATATATATATATATATATATATATATATATATATATATATATATATATATATATATATATATATATATATATATATATATATATATATATATATATATATATATATATATATATATATATATATATATATATATATATATATATATATATATATATATATATATATATATATATATATATATATATATATATATATATATATATATATATATATATATATATATATATATATATATATGGCGGATCAAATGAGAACCAAGAACAAATATGAGAACTAAGAACTAACACTCTACCCTTAGATCTTTAAACAATCAACTGCTCGATTAAACCGTATTAAATTTCGTTGATGTATATAATCACGGTCACTAACCTCGGATGAGTTTAGCTTTTAAGAGAGCTGAGTCCGCCTTCTCTCCTAATGCCCAAATGACCATTCCGCCAAGGGATTCGCCACAAAGAGAAAGAAGGACCGTGGAAAGGCGGAGTTGGGATCTCCTGTGGTTCCTCCACGGCCAAGTTAGTAAAGAGGGAGATAATCTAATGGAGCAGAATTCACTCTAAAAAATCACTTACTTGGTTCATTGCTCACGCTGCTATTTATACCTAGGGTTGAGGGGTATTTTCGCTTTCCATCGGTTAAGGAACCACCGATGAGTCACCTCTTCCACGGTGAGCCGCTGGTTTCGAAGCTTTATTTGTCCGCTATGGGGTTGGCCTTTACAGTGTCAAATTGCGGGTAATTTGAGGGTCTCAGATGGTCTATTCGCCATTAATGGGATGGGATTGACTACCAGAATGCATGGGTCCGAGGTGCCTTAAATACCGTGAGAGACGGTGGAGTTAAGGGCCGCTGCATTTAATGCGATGTTGATGGGCTCGAAAATCAGATAGCCGCTGCTCGAGCGAGGGAACCACGCAGATGAGATAGGGGAGCCGAGGCCGGGTGGCCGATTCGCATGGCCTCTGACGCCCTTTGCGTAATCAATCGAAAGGGACCACCGTGGCCGCCGCCGCCCTGCAGGACGTGGCCGAGAAGAGGGTTCCGCCGCATTGCGGAGAGGCCACAACCGGTTGGATGGGGCTATAATGGGTGACGGGGAGGACGACTAGCACCGCCAGGCCGCCCGAAAGCGTATCAGCGGTTGGAAGGTGA
>CM022704.1:73146521-73234021 GCA_012295165.1 Asparagus setaceus
CATCGGATTCGTAAAAAAGTGGAGAAAAGCCATATGGTGGCTCGGCCAGACCCGAGACACTAAATAGTGTCTCGGCCAAATGCCAAGACACCAAATGGTATCTCGGTGGCCGAGATACCAAATGGTGTCTCGGCTTGGCCGAGACACCAAGAGGTGTCTCGGCCAAGCCGAGACACCTAGGCTTACTGGGCTTTTTGCCCAGTTTCGACCCTACCCGCTTTGTGATGTTATAAATAGAGAGGTGGGGGTCTCATTTGAGGGATCTAGATTTTTTGCAAGAAGCCGAAGCTCTGCCAAATTGAAATCAAGCTTCAGATCTAGATCTCGTGAGAAAGGGAGGACTTTTCGACGATCATCTTCGACAACCAGATCTTAGCGAACCCCAGGGCTATTATCCTCCTTCGTGAGATAATCCCCTGTGAAAGTTCGAGAGATCTCGGTCAGATCTACACCATTTCCTCCGGATCAAAACCTTATTTTTGATCCCGAGAAGAGCTTTGATTTCGCTTAGTCGATTTCATTCGCTTGGGCTATTATTTCCCTCGTGAAATAACCTCATTATCTATTTTATATCAATAAATATGTTACTAATAATATGTTTTATCTTATTTTGCGAATAATGGAGTATTAATGAATAAAAGCTCAAAAGAGAGAAGCTTGCATTTTCATCGTGGGTGGAGTTTGAATTTTTGAATTTTCATGAATTTAGAGTAGCTATTCTAATTTCTAATCTGTTGAGATTTTTTAAAAGGATTTTATTTGGTCTAGATTAGTGATAATCACATTTTAATGACATTTTAATAACCTCATTATCTATTTTATATCAATAAATATGTCACTAATAATATGTTTTATCTTATTTTGCGTAATAATGGAGTATTAATGAATAAAAGCTCAAAAGAGAGAAGCTTGCATTTTCATCGTGGGTGGAGTTTGAATTTTTGAATTTTCATGAATTTAGAGTAGCTATTCTAATTTCTAATCTGTTGAGATTTTTTAAAAGGATTTTATTTGGTCTAGATTAGTGATAATCACATTTTAATGACATTTTAATAACCTCATTATCTATTTTATATCAATAAATATGTCACTAATAATATGTTTTATCTTATTTTGCGAATAATGGAGTATTAATGAATAAAAGCTCAAAAGAGAGAAGCTTGCATTTTCATCGTGGGTGGAGTTTGAATTTTTGAATTTTCATGAATTTAGAGTAGCTATTCTAATTTCTAATCTGTTGAGATTTTTTAAAAGGATTTTATTTGGTCTAGATTAGTGATAATCACATTTTAATGACATTTTAATAACCTCATTATCTATTTTATATCAATAAATATGTCACTAATAATATGTTTTATCTTATTTTGCGAATAATGGAGTATTAATGAATAAAAGCTCAAAAGAGAGAAGCTTGCATTTTCATCGTGGGTGGAGTTTGAATTTTTGAATTTTCATGAATTTAGAGTAGCTATTCTAATTTCTAATCTGTTGAGATTTTTTAAAAGGATTTTATTTGGTCTAGATTAGTGATAATCACATTTTAATGACATTTTAATAACCTCATTATCTATTTTATATCAATAAATATGTCACTAATAATATGTTTTATCTTATTTTGCGAATAATGGAGTATTAATGAATAAAAGCTCAAAAGAGAGAAGCTTGCATTTTCATCGTGGGTGGAGTTTGAATTTTTGAATTTTCATGAATTTAGAGTAGCTATTCTAATTTCTAATCTGTTGAGATTTTTTAAAAGGATTTTATTTGGTCTAGATTAGTGATAATCACATTTTAATGACATTTTAATAACCTCATTATCTATTTTATATCAATAAATATGTCACTAATAATATGTTTTATCTTATTTTGCGAATAATGGAGTATTAATGAATAAAAGCTCAAAAGAGAGAAGCTTGCATTTTCATCGTGGGTGGAGTTTGAATTTTTGAATTTTCATGAATTTAGAGTAGCTATTCTAATTTCTAATCTGTTGAGATTTTTTAAAAGGATTTTATTTGGTCTAGATTAGTGATAATCACATTTTAATGACATTTTAATAACCTCATTATCTATTTTATATCAATAAATATGTTACTAATAATATGTTTTATCTTATTTTGCGAATAATGGAGTATTAATGAATAAAAGCTCAAATGACTCAAATTCTCTCAATTTCTACCAATTTTGAAGCCCAAATCAAGACAAACGAAGGCCCAAGATACCATAGTGATCCAAGAGAAATTCGTGAAGAAAAATCAAGAAAAGACAAAATCCGTTGGGAACCAATCGGTTGACCAACCGGTTATTAACCGACACAACCGATTGGTTTGCAGCAGATTCAATTAAGGAAAGATTTCTCTTCCTTTTGGCCAAGTTTGATCCAATGGTTCACATCAACTCCGCTGGGGTATAAATAGGGTAGTATCCGAGGGTTTAGAGGTGTGAAATATTTTGTAAAACTCCTTTGGAGAGAAAGGGTTGCTCTTGTTTTAGAGTACCTTTCATTGTAATAATTTTTCCTCAATAAATAAATATTTTCTCCCTTCAATCCCATCTTCTTCTTCTTGTTCAAGGACCAAAAGGAGGATGAGTTGATGATGATGAGTTGCGTGTTTCTCTTTATTTCTCTTTATTATTTCTTTTTCTTTCTTGTTATTTATTTGCTTTGTAGTTTAGATTTAATCGCTTTTGTAGTTTAGATTTAATTGCTTTGTAGTTAGATTAGTTTAGAATTTTTCTTTTCTTTTTATTTTCTTTTCTTTTTCTATTTGTTTGAATTTCCCAAGATGTTGAACTAAACTCTTGTGGGGATCTAGGTTGCATGAAACTAGTCTAATCTCTTTTGTGTTTATGAATCATCTCTTATGCTTAAAAGATCATGTTTAGGTTAATCAACTAGAGAACTAATCGATAGAAGAAGAATTTGATAGTTTATGCTTTCCTTAAGTGGTTTGATAGGCTATGCTTATGAATTCTAGGATTATTATCTTGTTATTACTCTTCATGAGTTTGAATTTCAATTAGGTGATAATTTGATAAGTTATGCTTTCCTTAAGTGGTTTGATATCTTATGCTTAATAAATCTAATATGAGATGTGGTAAAAGAGAATTTTTCAGAGATTATAATTTGAGTTAGCTAGTGGATTCAATTCTAGATTCCTTCATCTCTCTTATTGAATTCTCGCCTTTTAATTGTGATTCCTTTCACACACAATCCAAATCCACTCTCATCACTTCATCATATTTTCATATTATCTTGAATAAAACCCTAATTGTCACGCATAATTTGAGAACCGAACTTGAATCAAACACTTCCTATTTCCGCTCCTCGTGGGATCGACAATCTTAAATACTATAACTTGACAATGGTTGTGCACTTGCGACTATAAAAGGTAAACACTCGCTTTTGCCCATCAAGTTTTTGGCCGCTGTCGGGAACGGTGTTAAGTAGGAATTTTTCTTAGTTCTTTAACTTGTGTGTTTGTCTATTGTGAATGACAAAAGGAGCTTGAAGGCAAGGAGTTGAAGATTCGAGATTGAAGGTTGCCTCCAACGAGGCTTTGCATTGCTTTTATGCAGTAACTCTTCTCTCTAGTATTTTTAATTCCACCCTATAGGTAGTTCATCACATTAGAGACAATTAGGTTAATATAAAAAAAACTGACTTTCTTTCTTGTCGACCATAATTAAAAAAAAAAAAATATTTTTCTTTCTCATCCTTTTAGTTGCTTTTAATTTCTAGGGTCGCATTGCATATAATAGTAGGAATTCACCAAAGTGATTTGAGCATTTTGAATTGACACTCACTTGAAAATATTTTTAAGGGCAAAACCCATTAATCAAGATAAGGTGAGGGATTTCATCACCCTTTCCTTCACCAAAAATCACTGATTCCTCACTACACAAACCCAAGCCTCCTAAAAGAATTAGACGTTGGCCCCTAAGGATTCGAGCTCAATAAGGAACAAGAAATTCTTGAGTGAACTGGTCTAAGTTTATTTGGATTAATTGGTGTCTAAGGCAAGGTTTAGGGTTATGTAGTTACCGCAAGGAACGAGGTACTTAATTGATCTTTGATCTCCTCTAGTACTATCCTTACTGCTAATTACCCACGTGAACCGGATTTTTTCACTTAGGAGTTTTGGTTAGGAGCCGGTCTAGCTGAAGTTTAGGCTTAACCCTAGAGTTAGGGTGATTGAAAAGTGATTGCCTTGATTTGTTAATTTTTCTTTTCTTCTTCCCTCTTCTTCTCTTTTCACCATCTCACTAACTTTTTCATTTTTTAATTAAAAAAAAAAAAAAAAAATCTCTTGATTTTGGTTCATGCAAACTTGGGTTAGGAATAATACCAATCGCTTAGTTCGCCTCGATTCAACTTCTCAACCAAACGAAATGGCCAATCCTCCCGCTCTTCAAGATATCTCATACCCAACTAGGAATGCTATCCCTTCATGCATTAAGCTTCCCAAGCAAATGGAACTAATTTCAACTCCACCACATTTCATCAACATGCTTCCAAAATTTTAGGAACGTAAACCTAAGACGATATATTTTCATCTCTCAATTTGAAGAAGTCCGCCTCATGATTAAAATGAAAGACCTAACTGAGGATGCAATTAAGCTTCGATTTATTCCCTTCACTCTTAAGGACAAAGCAAAAAATGGTCAGACAGCCTTACCCACGATTCGATTTCAACCTCGATGATTTTGTAAAAGTTTTTCTAAAAAATTCTTCCCAATTCACAAAACGGTCAAGCTCGTAAACAAAGATTCAAAATTTTAGGATTGTCCCGTGAGCCATTCCGAAGTATTTCGATAGGTTTAAGGATCTCCTCATCCAATGTCCTCACCATGGTCCGAAAATGGCGATTGTGCCAAATCATTTACTTAAGGATTGGACTATCCCGCAAAAACTTCCTTAGAGTCTATGTGTCAAGGGGATTTTATGAAGAAAAATGCCGATGAAGCGGGATTTCTTAGAGAGTCCGTCGAAAACCATGCAATGGGAACACCGTGGATGACCGTGGTGCATCGGTTCCTCAAGCCAAATCTAGTGGTCCTTCCTTAGGAACGAATATAGCCGCCAAGCAAAGATGGCGACGATCATGCGAGGCTAGAAGCTCAAATCAAAGAACGCCCCGCCAAGTCAATCAAATCTCGCCAGTTGTCACAATTGTCGGCCCCATCTCATGTTGCCGATGAATGCCCTCTTTAGGATCCGATCACCACTAGATCGTTAACGCCAGATTCCAAAGATCCTAGAAATGATCCTTTTGCCCCAACCTACAATCCCTTGGCATGGAATCATCCCAACTTTGCGTGGAACCAAGGAAGTTACCCCAAATCAAAACGCCAATCCCACCTCAAACCAACAAATTCCTAGGGGAAACACGATTCCGCTCAATCCACCAAACAATTTCCATCACTCAAATCTACCTTTTTCAAATTTCCTCCTCATCAACCGATCTAATCTTTCTAACCCGATCAGAAAACGCCTTGGTGTCATAGAAAAGGGTTTAGAAGCCATGATCAAAACCACCACCAACCTGTTGACTCAATCATCCAACACTCTAAATTCCTTCATGCAAACAACCAACCAAGCGATCAACTCGAACACTCAAGCCATCGCCAGATAGAAACCCAACTAGGGCAGCTAGCAAACGCCGTGGAGTGAAAGAGAGAAAGGAACATTTCCAAGTCAACTCAGAGTCAACCCTAACAACACCGGTTCAAACCCAAATCACCTATCTCGTAAATGCAATCCATACGCTGAGATCCGGGAAACAGATAGATAACCAAGTCAACACCTTCACCAAACTTCGCCTCCCATCCAACACACTCCTTCCGATGACCAAGACGCCGAATCAAACCGAAGTCTAATCCAGATAGGAATACACCCGCTGCACCCTTTCCAGATAGACTTAGACATAGGAAAACTCTCCCCAAGTAGAGAAAATCCTAGAAACTTTCAAACAGTCAAGATCAACATCCCTCTCTTAGATGCAATTGAACAAATTCCCTCTTATGCAAAATTCTTAAAAGATTTATGCACTAAGAAAAGAACCACAAATGTTCCAAAGAAAGTCTTTCTTGTCGCTAATATCGCTGACATGCTCTCAAAGCCCACCCCTTTGAAATATAAGGATCCGTGTTGTCCTACTATCCCGTATAATAGGAAACACCGCCATTGATAGGGCATTACTAGACTTAGGAGCTAGTGTAAACCTTCTTCCCTTTCAGCTTTATCGCCAGCCTAGGTGTAGGAGAACTTAAACCCACAAGATGTACCCTACAATTAGCCGATAGATCCGTGAAGATTCCCAAGGAGAGGTAGAGGATGTTTTGATCAAGGTTGGAGAATTCATTTTCCCTGCTGATTTCATTGTCCTAGAGATGCTCGCTCCCAATCTCAAGGGTCAAATCCCACCATCCTAGGAAGACCATTCTTAGCAACCTCAAATGCTTTAATCAATTGTAGAACTGGTCTTATGAAACTATCTTTGGAAACATGACTGTCGATCTCAATATTTTCAACTTAGGAAGACAACCCTGTGATCCATCTGATCAACCCTTAGAGGTAAACTTCATTCAGGGTATTTCCAGTGAGCAACAAGAAGAGGAGTGTAGTTCCGACATCTGTTTTTCTGACCTAGTCATGGAGGAAACTTTCGACGACGATATAGGACTAGATTCACCAATCAATCATGTCTCTGAAATCAGCTGGCAACGCGAGCCATTAGATATCGAGCCTCGAACTCAACTTCGCCCTTCCATCGAGGAACCCCCTAAGTTAGAGCTCAAACCATTACCCGAAAATCTTGAGTATGCCTACTTAGGGGAGAATGAGAGTCTGCCTGTCATCATCTCTTCAAAATTGACACCTGTTCAGAAGGAAGCCCTCTTAGCGCTTTAAGAGAGAATAGGAAGCCATTGGATGGACCATGGTCGATATCAAGGGATTAGTCCAACCATTGTTCAACACCGAATCCACTTGATTGATGATGCCAAACCTACTAGAGATCCTCAACGTAGGTTAAACCCAGTAATGAAAGAGGCTGTTAGGAAAGACATTCTGAAATGTCTCGATCATGGGATCATTTATCCCATTTCAGATAGTTCCTGGGTAAGTCCGGTCCAAGTAGTTCCGAAAAAATCTGGGATCACCGTGATCCAAAATGATGCTAATGAACTAATTCCCACTCGAATCCAAACCGTTGGCGAAGTCCGCATTGACTATAGAAAACTCAACTTAGCTACCCGAAAGATCACTTCCCGCTTCCTTTCATAGACCAAATGTTAGAACGCCTAGCAGGACATGAGTTCTATTGTTTCTTGGATGGATATTCAGGTTATAATCAGATCCCCATTGCCCCAGAAGATCAGGAGAAAACCACTTTCACATGCCCATACGAACCTTTGCATATCGCCGCATGCCTTTTGGGTTGTGTAACGCACCGCCACATTCCAACGCCGCATGATTAGTATCTTCTCCGACATGGTAGAACGCTTAGAAATTTTCATGGACGACTTTTCCATCTTTGGCACACATTCTCGAATGTTTGAATCATCTTCGACCGGTCCTATTACGATGTAGGAGAAAAATCGACTCTTAATTGGGAGAAATGTCATTTCATGGTCAAACAGGCATTGTCTTAGGTCATGTCATTTCCAATAGGGTATCGGTTGACAAAGCTAAGGTAGATCTTATTTCAACCTTCCTCCAAAAATGTTAAGGATGTCGATCATTTCTTGGTCATGCCGGTTTCTATAGACGCTTCATCAAAAATTTTAGCAACATTGCTAGACCTTTGACCAATCTCTTAGCTAAGGATACGCCATTCAATTCTCCCTTGAATGCCTCAAAGCTTTTGATTATCCAAAAAGAACTAACCACGTACCATCATTCATGCACCGATTGACCTTACCCTTCAATTAATGTGTGATGCATCCGATTCGCAATTGGTGCCGTTCTAGGACAACGTATTGATGGAAAATCGCATGTAATCTACTATGCCAAGAGGGACACTAAACGATGCTCAACAAAATTACTCACATCGAGAAAGAATTTTAGTCAGCCGCCTTTGCCTTAGAAAAATTCAGGTCCTATCTCATCGGTCTTTGACCAAAGTATTCACAGATCACGCCGCACTTAAGTATCTTTTGACCAAGAAGGATGCTAAAGCACGGCTCATTAGATGGATTCTCCTACTGTGAGTTTGACATTCAGATCCTTGACAAAAAGGCATAGAAAACCCCGCGCATCATCTCTAGACTTCCAAATGCACCAACATCAAATGTCCCAATCAATGAACTTTTTCCAGATTTAACAACTCCTACAAATCCAACTGCTCCATGGTTTGCGATATTGTCAATTACTTAGTCACTAAACAGCTCCCTCTCATTGGTCTAAACAGATAGATCTCGCTTTCTCTCCCGTAAAATACTTCTACCGGGATGATCCATATCTGCTTAAGCATCGGCCCCGACGATTTTTAGGAGGTGTATTCCAAATGAAGAAACTAGGAGTGTTCTATCTTTTGCCACGAGCAAGCATGTGGGGCCACTTTGGCTCAAGAAAACAAATTAAAAATTCTCCAAGCAGGGCTATATTGGCCAACTGTGTTCAAAGATTCCTATGAGTTTTGCAAAACCTCAGAACTGCTGTCACTCTTAGGTAAAATCACTAGAAGAAATATGATGCCCTTACAACCCATTTTAACTGTTGAACTTTTTGATTTGTGGGGTATAGATTTCATGGGACCTTTTCCAAATTCCTTCTGTAATATGTACATTCTAGTGGTCGCCGAGTATATGTCGAAATGGGTTGAAGCGTTGCTTGCAAGACTAATGATAACAAGGTTGTTGTTCGGTTTCAAGGAGAATATTTTTTCACGATTTGGTGTGCCCCGAGCAATAATTAGCGATAATGGTACACATTTCGCAACCGCTCCTTTGAGGCATTAATGAGGAAGTACTGATCACACACAAACCGCCAACTCCTTATCACCCTCAAACCAAGGGTCAAGTAGAGGTCACAAATAGGCGATCAAACAAATTCTCAAAAACAAGCCACAACGTAAAGGATTGGTCCTTAAAACTCGCGATGCTCTATGGGCATATCGAACGGCCTTTAAAACTCGTTAGAAATGTCACCGCATTGCACTTGTTTTGGAAAGGCCTGCCATTTACCGCTTGAGTTAGAACACCGAGCAATGTGGGCAATTAAACAACTTAACCTTGATTTAGACTTGGCAGAAAAATGAGAATGCTTCAATTAAATGAGTTAGAGGAAATTAAACGATGCATATATAAATTCAAAATTTATAAAGAGAAAACCAAGGTTTTTCACGACAATTCAATATTACTGAGAAACTTCACACCAGACAAAAGTTTTACTTTACAACTCAAGACTACACATTTTTCCCGGTAAATTAAGATCACGATGGTCGACCGCTTATTGTCACTCAAGTTTTCTCACATGGGCTATCGAGATTAAAGATCCTAAAATGATCATGTTTTCAAAGTGAATGGTCAACGCTTAAAACCCTTTTAGAATCTTCTACACTTGAGAGGAGGAGGTGTTTGTTCTCCATGAGCCACACTATCTCAGAATCCAAAAAAAAAAAAAAAAAAAAAAAAAAAAAAAAAAAAAAAAAAAAAAAAAAAAAAAAAAAAAAAAAAAAAAAAAAAAAAAACAATTGGTTTCGCCTCCCTCGCATTAATGTAAATGCAGCTAATTTTTTTCTGTTCCGTGTCATCCTAACATCCGTAGTGCTTCCACTCTTCTCCATGTTATTTTTCTTCCTTGCTAGAGGACTAGCAAAAGTTTAGGTGTGGGGTGGACTTAGTCAAATTCTCTCAGATTTTAGTCATTTTTCATTTTTCATTTTTCTTCCTTGCTAGAGGACTAGCAAAAGTTTAGGTGTGGGGTGGACTTAGTCAAATTTCTCTCAGATTTTAGTCATTTTTCATTTTTCTTCCTTGCTAGAGGACTAGCAAAAGTTTAGGTGTGGGGTGGGACTTAGTCAAATTCTCTCAGATTTTAGTCATTTTTCATTTTCTCATTTTTCATTTTCTCATTTTTCATTTTTCATTTTTCATTTTTCTTCCTTGCTAGAGGACTAGCAAAAGTTTAGGTGTGGGGTGGACTTAGTCAAATTCTCTCAGATTTTAGTCATTTTTCATTTTTCTTCCTTGCTAGAGGACTAGCAAAAGTTTAGGTGTGGGGTGGACTTAGTCAAATTCTCTCAGATTTTAGTCATTTTTCATTTTTCTTCCTTGCTAGAGGACTAGCAAAAGTTTAGGTGTGGGGTGGACTTAGTCAAATTCTCTCAGATTTTAGTCATTTTTCATTTTTCTTCCTTGCTAGAGGACTAGCAAAAGTTTAGGTGTGGGGTGGACTTAGTCAAATTCTCTCAGATTTTAGTCATTTTTCATTTTTCTTCCTTGCTAGAGGACTAGCAAAAGTTTAGGTGTGGGGTGGACTTAGTCAAATTTCTCTCAGATTTTAGTCATTTTTCATTTTTCATTTTTCTTCCTTGCTAGAGGACTAGCAAAAGTTTAGGTGTGGGGTGGACTTAGTCAAATTCTCTCAGATTTTAGTCATTTTTCATTTTTCTTCCTTGCTAGAGGACTAGCAAAAGTTTAGGTGTGGGGTGGACTTAGTCAAATTTCTCAGATTTACATTGAGGACAATGCAAATTTTAGGTGTGGGGTGGACTTAGTCAAATTCTCTCAGATTTTAGTCATTTTTCATTTTTCTTCCTTGCTAGAGGACTAGCAAAAGTTTAGGTGTGGGGTGGACTTAGTCAAATTCTCTCAGATTTTAGTCATTTTTCATTTTTCTTCCTTGCTAGAGGACTAGCAAAAGTTTAGGTGTGGGGTGGGACTTAGTCAAATTCTCTCAGATTTTAGTCATTTTTCATTTTCTCATTTTTCATTTTTCTTCCTTGCTAGAGGACTAGCAAAAGTTTAGGTGTGGGGTGGACTTAGTCAAATTCTCTCAGATTTTAGTCATTTTTCATTTTTCTTCCTTGCTAGAGGACTAGCAAAAGTTTAGGTGTGGGGTGGGACTTAGTCAAATTCTCTCAGATTTTAGTCATTTTTCATTTTTCATTTTTCTTCCTTGCTAGAGGACTAGCAAAAGTTTAGGTGTGGGGTGGACTTAGTCAAATTCTCTCAGATTTTAGTCATTTTTCATTTTCTCATTTTTCATTTTTCTTCCTTGCTAGAGGACTAGCAAAAGTTTAGGTGTGGGGTGGACTTAGTCAAATTCTCTCAGATTTTAGTCATTTTTCATTTTTCTTCCTTGCTAGAGGACTAGCAAAAGTTTAGGTGTGGGGTGGACTTAGTCAAATTCTCTCAGATTTTAGTCATTTTTCATTTTTCTTCCTTGCTAGAGGACTAGCAAAAGTTTAGGTGTGGGGTGGACTTAGTCAAATTCTCTCAGATTTTAGTCATTTTTCATTTTCTTTTTCTTATTCATTTTTCATTTTCTCATTTTTCATTTTTCATTTTTCTTCCTTGCTAGAGGACTAGCAAAAGTTTAGGTGTGGGGTGGACTTAGTCAAATTTCTCAGATTTACATTGAGGACAATGCAAATTTTAGGTGTGGGGTGGGACTTAGTCAAATTTCTCTCAGATTTTAGTCATTTTTCATTTTTCATTTTTCATTTTCTTTTTCTTATTCATTTTTCATTTTCTTTTCTTTAAAAAAAAAAAAAAAAAAAAAAAAAAAAAAAAAAAAAAAAAAAAAAAAAAAAATTGTCACTTGCCAACTTAATAGAGTTGATTAATAGTCTTCTAATCCCGAAGTTAGTTATACACTCAAGTTTACCTTTTATGATAATTTTAAATAAATTCTAAAGAATGATTTTCAAAGTGGTATACTTTACTAAAGTTTAACTTGGATGTTTAATCGAGTGATGAAATTTTTATGCGTTTAACTTAGAGTTGAAAATGATTCTTTAAGTTGCATTAATCCAAATATTTTTCGAACATATATACATATACACATATATATATATATTATACTAACTTAACAAAAGAGTGCTAAAATGGGCACCAAATAAATTTCTCTTAAAATCATCGGTAGTTCTTTGTTACTAAGCCTAAGTTGACTGAGTAATTAAGCCCGAGGAGTATTTTTATGCTTAATGACCTAAGCCCAATTGGGTTGGGATTCATTGGCCCAAAACTCGCTAAATGGTCACTTAGAAAGCCCGATTAAAAAGAACAAGACTACCAAGAAAAAAAAAAAAAAAACTAACCATGTTTTTATATATATGGAAATAATGGTATATGTTCTTGATTTTTCAAAATGGGTTAAGAGACTTGAACATTGTTTGAAACAAAGAGTTAGCATGTTTCCTTCAAAACTTTTGAATTAAATCTTTGAGAAAAACTTGGTTTTGTATCACTACAATGGAAGGATTTTCTTAAGAAGTTTACTTTGGAATCATGATAAAAACGCTTTGAGTATTAACCGACTTGTGGAATTTTTGAATTATTCAATTAGCTTCTTTAAATTGGCAAGTTGACTGAATTTTGTGGGTATATTCATCGCAAACCCTCACGAGACTACAACTCGCCCACTAGGGTAACCTAGGGTTTAAAGGCTTGTTGTATGCTAAATACAACCGCCATTCCTCGCGAAAGTGAGTTAGGATTTTTCTTTCTTTTCTTTTTCATTTTTCTTCCTTGCTAGAGGACTAGCAAAAGTTTAGGTGTGGGGGTATTTGATAATCACATTTTAATGACATTTTAATAACCTCATTATCTATTTTATATCAATAAATATGTTACTAATAATATGTTTTATCTTATTTTGCGTAATAATGGAGTATTAATGAATAAAAGCTCAAATGACTCAAATTCTCTCAATTTCTACCAATTTTGAAGCCCAAATCAAGACAAACGAAGGCCCAAGATACCAAGGGAATCCAAGAAGAATTCGCAAAAATATCAAGAAAAGACAAAATCATAGAACCAATCTACAACTGTCGTGGCCAACCGCTATTAACCGACACAACCGATTGGTTTGCAGCAGATTCAATTAAGGAAAGATTTCTTCCTTTTGGCCAAGTTTGATCCAATGGTTCACATCAACTCCGCTGGGGTATAAATAGGGTAGTATCCGAGGGTTTAGAGGTGTGAAATATTTTGTAAAACTCCTTTGGAGAGAAAGGGTTGCTCTTGTTTTAGAGTACCTTTCATTGTAATAATTTTTCCTCAATAAATAAATATTTTCTCCCTTCAATCCCATCTTCTTCTTCTTGTTCAAGGACCAAAAGGAGGATGAGTTGATGATGATGAGTTATGTTTTCTCTTTATTTCTCTTTATTATTTTTCTTTCTTTTGGCCAAGTTTGATCCAATGGTTCACATCAACTCCGCTGGGTATAAATAGGGTAGTATCCGAGGGTTTAGAGGTGTGAAATATTTTGTAAAACTCCTTTGAGAGAAAGGGTTGCTCTTGTTTTAGAGTACCTTTCATTGTAATAATTTTTCCTCAATAAATAAATAAATAAATAAATAAATAAATAAATAAATAAAAAAAAAAAAAAAAAATTGTCACTTGCCAACTTAATAGAGTTGATTAATAGTCTTCTAATCCCGAAGTTAGTTATACACTCAAGTTTACCTTTTATGATAATTTTAAATAAATTCTAAAGAATGATTTTCAAAGTGGTATACTTTACTAAAGTTTAACTTGGATGTTTAATCGAGTGATGAAATTTTTATGCGTTTAACTTAGAGTTGAAAATGATTCTTTAAGTTGCATTAATCCAAATATTTTTCGAACATATATACATATACACATATATATATATATTATACTAACTTAACAAAAGAGTGCTAAAATGGGCACCAAATAAATTTCTCTTAAAATCATCGGTAGTTCTTTGTTACTAAGCCTAAGTTGACTGAGTAATTAAGCCCGAGGAGTATTTTTATGCTTAATGACCTAAGCCCAATTGGGTTGGGATTCATTGGCCCAAAACTCGCTAAATGGTCACTTAGAAAGCCCGATTAAAAAGAACAAGACTACCAAGAAAAAAAAAAAAAAAACTAACCATGTTTTTATATATATGGAAATAATGGTATATGTTCTTGATTTTTCAAAATGGGTTAAGAGACTTGAACATTGTTTGAAACAAAGAGTTAGCATGTTTCCTTCAAAACTTTTGAATTAAATCTTTGAGAAAAACTTGGTTTTGTATCACTACAATGGAAGGATTTTCTTAAGAAGTTTACTTTGAAATCATGATAAAAACGCTTTGAGTATTAACCGACTTGTGGAATTTTTGAATTATTCAATTAGCTTCTTTAAATTGGCAAGTTGACTGAATTTTGTGGGTATATTCATCGCAAACCCTCACGAGACTACAACTCGCCCACTAGGGTAACCTAGGGTTTAAAGGCTTGTTGTATGCTTAAATACAACCGCCATTCCTCGCGAAAGTGAGTTAGGATTTTTCTTTCTTTTCTTTTTCATTTTTCTTCTTTGCTAGAGGACTAGCAAAAGTTTAGGTGTGGGGGTATTTGATAATCACATTTTAATGACATTTTAATAACCTCATTATCTATTTTATATCAATAAATATGTTACTAATAATATGTTTTATCTTATTTTGCGAATAATGGAGTATTAATGAATAAAAGCTCAAATGACTCAAATTCTCTCAATTTCTACCAATTTTGAAGCCCAAATCAAGACAAACAAAGGCCCAAGATACCATAGTGATCCAAGAGAAATTCGTGAAGAAAAATCAAGAAAAGACAATCGGTTAGAACCAACCTGTTGATAATCTTGGCCAACCGGTTATTAACCGGTTATTAACCGATCGCCAACCGATTGGTTTGCAGCAGATTCAATTAAGGAAAGATTTCTTCCTTTTGGCCAAGTTTGATCCAATGGTTCACATCAACTCCGCTGGGTATAAATAGGGTAGTATCCGAGGGTTTAGAGGTGTGAAATATTTTGTAAAACTCCTTTGGAGAGAAAGGGTTGCTCTTGTTTTAGAGTACCTTTCATTGTAATAATTTTTCCTCAATAAATAAATATTTTCTCCCTTCAATCCCATCTTCTTCTTCTTGTTCAAGGACCAAAAGGAGGATGAGTTGATGATGATGAGTTGCGTGTTTCTCTTTATTTCTCTTTATTATTTCTTTTTCTTTCTTGTTATTTATTTGCTTTGTAGTTTAGATTTAATCGCTTTTGTAGTTTAGATTTAATTGCTTTGTAGTTAGATTAGTTTAGAATTTTTCTTTCTTTTTATTTTCTTTCTTTTTCTATTTGTTTGAATTTCCCAAGATGTTGAACTAAACTCTTGTGGGGATCTAGGTTGCATGAAACTAGTCTAATCTCTTTTGTGTTTATGAATCATCTCTTATGCTTAAAAGATCATGTTTAGGTTAATCAACTAGAGAACTAATCGATAGAAGAAGAATTTGATAGTTTATGCTTTCCTTAAGTGGTTTGATAGGCTATGCTTATGAATTCTAGGATTATTATCTTGTTATTACTCTTCATGAGTTTGAATTTCAATTAGGTGATAATTTGATAAGTTATGCTTTCCTTAAGTGGTTTGATATCTTATGCTTAATAAATCTAATATGAGATGTGGTAAAAGAGAATTTTTCAGAGATTATAATTTGAGTTAGCTAGTGGATTCAATTCTAGATTCCTTCATCTCTTATTGAATTCTCGCCTTTTAATTGTGATTCCTTTCACACACAATCCAAATCCACTCTCTCATCACTTCATCATATTTTCATATTATCTTGAATAAAACCCTAATTGTCACGCATAATTTGAGAACCGAACTTGAATCAAACACTTCCTATTTCCGCTCCTCGTGGGATCGACAATCTTAAATACTATAACTTGACAATGGTTGTGCACTTGCGACTATAAAAGGTAAACACTGCTTTTGCCGCATCGTCAGACAAGAACCGCGATTCGATCCCTACGAAGAAGAGGTCGAATACGAAGCCGACCAGCGGTTTGAGGAATACCTCTCATCCTCATCCGCATCATCCTCCCCGCAAATCCGTATGATCTCCATCAGAAGGAAGATCCGCTGGTCCCGAACCTAGAATCCCAGGATTCCGACCACCACTGCCGGTTAAAAGAAGATCCCTCCGACATCCAAGACCACCGGAGATGAAGATCCAAACTCCTCCGTGCAGGAGTTGACCACCGATGGCGTGCCAATTCTTTCGAAGAGAGCACGCTAGCGACGACGCCAAAATTTAGCACGCCGATTCGCCAAGGCTATGGAGTCGGTGGACGGGATCCGTTACGAGGCGGGTCTCAAATCCAGAAGAGGCAAAAAGCCTCTAAATCAAGCAACTAACGGCTCTTCCAAGCTGTCAACAAGTGAATGGGTCCGAATTTATTTCTCTTTATTTCTCTTTATTTCTCTTTATTTCTCTTTATTTCTCTTTATTTCTCTTTATTTCTCTTTATTTCTCTTTATTTCTCTTTATTTCTCTTTATTTCTCTTTATTTCTCTTTATTTCTCTTTATTTCTCTTTATTTCTCTTTATTTCTCTTTATTTCTCTTTATTTCTCTTTATTTCTCTTTATTTCTCTTTATTTCTCTTTATTTCTCTTTATTTCTCTTTATTTCTCTTTATTTCTCTTTATTTCTCTTTATTTCTCTTTATTTCTCTTTATTTCTCTTTATTTCTCTTTATTTCTCTTTATTTCTCTTTATTTCTCTTTATTTCTCTTTATTTCTCTTTATTTCTCTTTATTATTTCTTTTTCTTTCTTGTTATTTATTTGCTTTGTAGTTAGATTTAATTGCTTTGTAGTTAGATTTAATTGCTTTGTAGTTAGATTTAATAGCTTTTGTAGTTAGATTTAATTGCTTTGTAGTTAGATTTAATTGCTTTGTAGTTAGATTTAATTGCTTTGTAGTTAGATTTAATAGCTTTTGTAGTTAGATTTAATAGCTTTTGTAGTTAGATTTAATAGCTTTTGTAGTTAGATTTAATAGCTTTTGTAGTTAGATTTAATAGCTTTTGTAGTTAGATTTAATTGCTTTGTAGTTAGATTTAATTGCTTTGTAGTTAGATTTAATAGCTTTTGTAGTTAGATTTAATAGCTTTTGTAGTTAGATTTAATAGCTTTTGTAGTTAGATTTAATTGCTTTGTAGTTAGATTTAATTGCTTTGTAGTTAGATTTAATTGCTTTGTAGTTAGATTTAATTGCTTTGTAGTTAGATTTAATAGCTTTTGTAGTTAGATTTAATTGCTTTGTAGTTAGATTTAATAGCTTTTGTAGTTAGATTTAATAGCTTTTGTAGTTAGATTTAATTGCTTTGTAGTTAGATTTAATTGCTTTGTAGTTAGATTTAATAGCTTTTGTAGTTAGATTTAATTGCTTTGTAGTTAGATTTAATTGCTTTGTAGTTAGATTTAATTGCTTTGTAGTTAGATTTAATTGCTTTGTAGTTAGATTTAATTGCTTTGTAGTTAGATTTAATAGCTTTTGTAGTTAGATTTAATTGCTTTGTAGTTAGATTTAATTGCTTTGTAGTTAGATTTAATTGCTTTGTAGTTAGATTTAATTGCTTTGTAGTTAGATTTAATAGCTTTTGTAGTTAGATTTAATTGCTTTGTAGTTAGATTTAATAGCTTTTGTAGTTAGATTTAATAGCTTTTGTAGTTAGATTTAATTGCTTTGTAGTTAGATTTAATTGCTTTGTAGTTAGATTTAATTGCTTTGTAGTTAGATTTAATTGCTTTGTAGTTAGATTTAATTGCTTTGTAGTTAGATTTAATAGCTTTTGTAGTTAGATTTAATTGCTTTGTAGTTAGATTTAATTGCTTTGTAGTTAGATTTAATAGCTTTTGTAGTTAGATTTAATTGCTTTGTAGTTAGATTTAATTGCTTTGTAGTTAGATTTAATTGCTTTGTAGTTAGATTTAATTGCTTTGTAGTTAGATTAGTTTAGAATTTTTCTTTTCTTTTTATTTTCTTTTCTTTTTCTATTTGTTTGAATTTCCCAAGATGTTGAACTAAACTCTTGTGGGGATCTAGGTTGCATGAAACTAGTCTAATCTCTTTTGTGTTTATGAATCATCTCTCTTATTGAATTCTCGCCCATTGCAAGATGATCGAGGCAAAATTCCTATCAAAGAATGCTTGGGCCCGTTGAGGAAATTCCGGGTCACTCCCAATGCAGGGGGTCGCACCCACCTCAACCAAGACAAAGAATCCCGCAATGCCACACCGGCTACTTAATCGAAGTTCAAGAGCCCGCCCAAAATTCACACCGCTGGCTACGTGCGCCGCGGGCGAAAGTGACTTTGAAAGTCCTATTCACCCACAGAAGGAGACATTCTCATCTGACGATGACAACGTTATATCTGAGAAGTCGTGTCAACACATGATAGGTTGCCCGCATTCATGCCACGAAGTTGTACCATCGCGTGGGGCAATGGTAGATCCCGAAAGAGGAATGCCCCGAAATCAAACACGCCTTGCTTGTGCTCAAAACTGATCAAGGCAGTGTTGTCGGAGTGCAACTGCACTAAAACGATTCCGGAAAAGGCTTCGGTATTTGACAGGTTTGGCACCGTGTTGCCAGAACCCAAATCAAGGCGCATCCGCAAGAAGAGATTGGTGCCTCAAGACGATGATCTGCCAAAAGTCACCATCAATATGACCAGCAGAGGGACGTCGTCACGTGCCATTCCTGGGGTATCGCAACGAATGACTCGATTGCGGTCCGGGACTGTCAAACGACCTAATTATCACAAGATGCAGAGGGGATTACCTTCAGATGACGAAGTGTCGGACGCTGGCTCCGCAATGGCTTCCGATAATAGAGTTTCCAGCGTGGGATAACCCCGTGAGGCATTCATGATCAGTGCGGAACAAGTGTCCTAGATGCTTGAAGAGGCCCTGACCAAGCAAAAGGACAACTTTAAGCTTGAAATGGAGCTGGCCATGCAGCAGATGAGAGCGATGCATGACCAGCAGATCCAAGCAGTAATGAATCGCCAAGGTGAATCAAGTCGTCGCAATAACGTCAACCTAACAGACAACAACACAGACAGGGATGAAGGCGGTAACGCCGATAATCCCCGTAATAGACAGAATGCGGGAGGTCACCTCGAGAACGATAGTGGTAACACCGTCATCCCTCCTCAGAATCACCCAGATGGAGACGGAGGTGAGAATGAGAAAATAAAGGATCTTGAGAGCAAGATCAATACCTTGATTTTCGCTCAAGAGGTAAAGAAGACGAGTATACCATGTCCTTACCCGAGGGAGTGGGAATCAATCCCATATCCCGCAAAGTTTAGTCTCATCAACTTTACGCCATTCGACGGTAAGGGATCGCCCACTCAGCACTTGATCTATTTCAAGTCTCACCTGGGGGTTATCTCTGGCAACGAGCCCTTGATGGTTCGGTCATTCGTTGGCACCCTTCGAGGAGCTGCCTTCGATTGGTACCGCCTGCCGTGGAGCCGCATTAGCCGATGACATGGAGGCCATGTTCCTCACCAATTTCTTCGACGATGACACCGAGATATCCATCGGGTCGCTGTTGGATGAGAAATAGAAAGACGGAGAAACTGTGGATAACTTCGTCAAACGGTTCCGGAATAAGGCAATGAATTGCCGGGACCCGATAACTGAGGAATTCATCCTCCAGACTTGCCACAACAACCTTTCATTGGACATGCTGGAAGCAATGGGAACAGCACCGTCCAATACATGGAAAGATTTGATGGTACGCGGAGAGCAAGCCGAACGATTCCTCAAAAGGAAGAAGGCGGAAAGAGGCTAGCAGACGGCGAATGCGCGCAATCAAAACTTCGTCCCACGGGGCAAAGGTAAGGCGCAGGTGAAGGCGGTAGACGCAAACCAAACGCCCAGCTTCCACGTACCGCAAGAACAACCGCAATGTTAGCACCACAAGAGTCGCGCCCCAATGGCGCGAACGACCTCGTAATCGTAAGTCGTCGGAACCAAGATTCCCCAAGACTTATTCTTTCAAGGATGACGAAGTTCCCGATATTTTCAAATACCTCCTGGAGAACAATAAAATCCAGCTGCCACCGATCATGAATCAAGAGGAGGCAAAGAGGGTTACAGACTAAGCATCGGTATGAGTAACGTGAGCGTTCACCACCCGACAAAGTCATGCTATCATCTCAAGGACAAGATCCAGGCCTTGATCGACGTAGGGGTCATTACTCCAAAGCCGTCCAAGGAAAAGAAGGTGGGCGCGAATGCAACGTCAATCAGCTTCGGGTCAGTACCCGTGTCTTGGTTTTAGGTGGAGCTCGTCGTGAAGGTCAGAATGAAGACTGTGAATGACGATCCTCACGGACAACGTGAGAAGGGGCTCGTGCCACATACGGCCCCGAACGGCGAAATCCTGTGGGTTCACCCTGATTTGCTGGAAGATGATCAGTGGGCGGTCTCTTCGTCCAAGAAGAAATTGAAGGGCAAGGGCAAACTGTGTCATACCACCTCGGCGATCGTGGGGAAGGATGATGAACAAATGACGACGCTCCAGCTCTCTGAAGAGGAACATGAAGTCGTCGCCACCAGGAGCGGACACGAGTACAAATTCAAGTATCCTGAAGCTTCCAATCCAGATGCCGAACGACGAAATGGGTGGCGGCGACTCTCCTACGCTACTGAAAAATTACAAAGAAGCTGACATGGCTAAGGAGAAGCAACCCCAACAACAGGAGGTTCAAGTTCCGAAGCAGTCTCGTTTCAATCGCCCGATTGGAAGGGACAAACCGGGAAGTTCGAGCACTCCGTATTTCTTCGATGTCATGACCCAATTGGCTAACATCCCGGTGAGGATAACTTCTACTTCGCTACCGCCAAAGAAACCGTGGAGGCCCTACAAGAAGCCCTCGCTGATTTCGGCGTTTCACTCAGTCGCACCAACTCCTGAAGAACCAGAGTTATCGGCTCAGCAGTGCAACCTCGCAGCCAAACATCTCCCCTGCATCACCTTTACCAAAGAAGACACGCAGACAAAGAACTCGAAGCATGACAGTCAGCCAGACTTTTAATGGTATATTGGCTACAAATAAGTCAACCGGATCCAAGTCGATCCGTTCACAGGAGATCGCGGCTCCCTTCGCCGATGTACCTCTCGATTCTCGCCAGAAGTCGGCATCAACAGCATGGTGATTTACAAATTTAATACCGGTCTCAGAGGCATAAAAATTGCTTATCGCATTCGATCAAACCGCGGACGCGGGTTGACAACCGACGCATCCATTCGACAAACCGACGCCGCGAAAACGCATCACGCGAAAACGCGAGAGCGAGTCGACGAGCACATGAAGTGAGTCGGCAAGACGACGAGCCAATGAAACGGCGCGTCGAAGTTGATTAAACTCAAACGCCGATGAGAAGGAATCAACCGTACTTAGTCCGCCAATGCAAACGGGCCGCTTAAGCTCAAAGTTGATCGCACGGACTCAAACACGACGCGACATTACCGAGCAAAACTAAGCCCGAAGACCGAAAGAATCGACGAAGAATCGACGAGAAACGACGAAAACGACGAAAACGCCGAAGAATGCCAACAAACCGGGCCAAAGTGGCCAAGGTGGCTCTACGGTCGAAGCCACTCTACCAACGAGGTGCTCGGCCAGGGTGAGGAGGCTCTCACCACTTTGGTCGAGCACCCTACCAACTTGGTCGGGAGGCTCGCAGTGGTCGAGGTGGCTCTACCACCATGGTCGAGCCACCGCCAACTTGGCCGAGGTGGCTCGCCAGTGGCCGAGCCACCACAGGGGTCACAACTCTCATTGTATAAATGGGGGTGTCATCTTAGAGGAGGTTCGAGGGGGATTTTGGAGACTTTGAGGTCGGACGGGATTTTGGAGCGGGCTTCCATTGGATTTTTGGGATCTTTCAAAGGCTCGGACTTCTCAAGAGTTCTTTAGATCTACGAGTAATCGGCGATCGGCTTCGGAAAGCAACGGCGAGCACAAGTTCAGCCAACGCCGATCTTCAATCAAAGGTAACCAATTCGGTCGAATCCATGATACCCTCTAGATTAAGCTTCGCCTTAATCTCGTGGATAGCGCCAGGATTTCTCCTAGTAGATCTCACCCGCCTCCGCGATCCTCTCCTTCGTGAGTGTGATCCTCAGCGCTTCGCTTCCTTCGTGGAACAAGCCCCTTTACATCCGTAGTTCCGTAACCCTGCCCCACTGATTGAATTGCGCTGTGGTCCACTGACACAATAAGTCCCCTAAGACAGTAAAGAACCCACGCAAGCCGGTGATCCGATATAACGTAGATCCTCGTGGTTTGTTCACAAGGATAAAAGTTGTAATCTTTTGATTTTCATTGTGCCTTTAAAATAAAAGGCGATATTTCTCTTGAATTTTGTTGTAGGCCAAAGAAGCCGTAGCAAGTTCAAATCAATGACAATCATCCCAACTTTTACCACAAGCCGGGCGACCATTGGGAGCCACCGCCTCGATCGGAGGTCGCTGTACGCAACCGCTGATCCCTATCCCTGGAAGAAGAGGTCGAGTTCGAAGTTCGACTGTGAGAAGTTCGAGGAGTACCTATCCTCACCTCCTCCGAGATTCAGCCTGGCCCAAGAAGGTCTCCACGCAAGGAGAACCCGATGGGCCTCCGATGTAGAGCCCCGTGACGGCGAAGTCCAACCTCGCGCCGCAGTAGCGAAATCCTCCGCCAAGTCCAGATGGTGCCCGAGATGAACGCCGACGATGCGCCAAGACTCTCCAAGCGAAGCCCGCCAAAGGCGACGACAAAGCATGGCGCCGCTAAGCTTGCCAAGGCCATGCAATCCATGGATGGGGTCCGCTACGGCGGATCTAAGATCCGCACTTACGCAGAGGTTTCAAGTGATCGACGGCCTATCCAAGCCGCCAACCGACGAATGGGTCCGCGGTCAAACGGAACCGCTTCCACACTTCGTGAGCGATCCGAAGCGCCACAAGACTTCCTATGCAAGCACGAGCTTTGGTGCAACAGCTCGGAGTTAAAGAAGGAAGTGGCAAAGAAGCCACCAACGCATCGCCAGTTTGAGGCCCAAGTCTAATGGTGCCCCAACCTCGCCGCCCACACTCCGCCTCCGCTTTAAGCCGAAGGATACAGCGCTGTAAATCCAACGCCAAAGCCCAAGACCGACGACGCCAAAGACAAAGGCTCGATTCGAATCAGCGGTGAAGCCAACTCCGCCACCACCACCAAACCGACTATCAAGGATCGCCTCGTCCTCGAAGAGAATCACGGGTCACCTCATGTGAGGTCACACCCATTCCAACAAGGACAAGAAGATTCCTCGCAGCCTCTCCTATCGGATTGAAAATCGGTCCGAGAGTCTCCGCCGAGACTTCGCTACCACATCGGCGAAAGTCTAGGCGAAGTCACTTTCGAAGTTTCGATGGATTGACCCGCCCTCTAAGGAGACGCTTATCCGACGATGAGGACGCTATACCCGAAAGATCACGCCAACATACGGCAGTTGCTCCGCATAACACCATGAGTCAGACTACCGCAAGAGGTACGAAAATCTCGGCGATTCCCCAAATTGACGCAGCCATGCTTGTGCTCCAAGCTCATTAAGACGATGCTCTGAGTGCAATTGCCATCAAGAAGCTCCAAAGGGTGTGGCCTTCCGAGACTCACCACGAGATGCCGAGACCTAGGACAAGGCGATTCCGAAAAGGATGATCTCCGAGAGGGTGAGCTGCCGAGGTCACTAATAATATGACCAAAGAAAGAATCATCGCCACGCTATTCCCGCATCGAACGCAACGCGCTAACTCGCTTATGTCCGACTATCCGACGGTCCGTGATACGATAAGCCCTCAAGGGGTTACCCGCTGAGGATGATGCGCCGATATTGGCTCAAGAATCGCGATCCGATCATATCAGATCTAGCGAGGGAGCCCCAAGAAACACTTATGATCGCATGCATCAAGTGGCCAAAATGCTAGACGGCGCTGAATAAACAACGGAAAACTTCGTTAGAAATGGAGTTGGCCATGCACGATGAGAGAAATGCACCACCAACGCATCCAAGCCCCGACAAAACATCAAGGTGAATCAAGTCACGCCAACGCCGATGAAGATGATAGCGATTCGGATCGAGGAAGCACCGAAGATGATAACCCCCAACCACGCCGACGCCGCTGTTGCTCATGAGAGCCAGAAGATCAAAGATTTGGAGAGCAAAATCAATTCATTGATTTCGCCAAGAAGTAAAGAAGACAGTATTCCTTGCCCATACCCAGGGAGTAGCAATCTCACCCGCCGGGTTTAACTTAATAAACTTCACACCATTTGACGGAAGGGTTCCCCGACGCAAAGACTTGATTTATTTCAAGTCACACCTCTGAAAGTTATTTCGCAACGAACCCTTGATGGTTCGGTCATTCGCTGGCACCCTTCGTACGCTCGAATGGTACCGCCTCAAGCCGGAGCATTCACAACTGGGACGACATGGAGTCTAGCTTCCTTACCAATTTTGATGACGATACCGAGGTATCGACGGACGTTGCTCGACGAGAAGCGTAAAGACGGAGAAACCGTGGACATCTTTGTTAAACGATTCTAACAAGGCAATGAACCACGGATCCAATAACAGGAGTTCATCCTCCAAACCCGCCACAAAGAACTTATCAATAGATGTGCTTGAAGCAATGGGTACAAAGACCATCGATAACGTGGAAGGACTTGAAGGTTCGTGGAGAGCAAGCCGAGATTCCTCAAAAGGAAAAAGGCAGAGAGGGTCACCGACAACGGAAGCTCCGCTTAACTTTGTCCCGCTGCAAAGGGAAAGAGCAAGCCAAGACGGCGGTTATGTAACCAAACGCTCCAACTCCAACCCCAAAGAAGAAGAAGCAGCGAAGAAGCGAACGCCGCAACAGTACAATCAACGGGCAACCCGGGCCACAAAATAGAAGGCCTTAGAGCCGAGATTCCCAAGTCCTATTCCTTTAGGGACGACAGATTCCCGGCCTCTTCAAATATCTTGTGGAAAATAACAAGATCAAGCTCCCTCCGATTCGTAATCAAGAGGAGGCGATGAACACTAATGACCCAAGATAACGGCATACCATAGGGCGCTTCATCACCCCACTAAATCCTCGCTTCACTTTAAGGACAAAATCCGTGCTTTAATTGATGTAGGGTCATTACTATGAAGCCGCCCAAAGAGAAGAAGGTCGGAGCTAATGCGTATCCATAAGTTTCGGTCGGTGCCATTGACATGGTTTGAACTCAACCGCTGGTCAAAGTTGCGTTGAAGACGGTGAATGACGACCCACACAAGCAACGCCGTAAAGGACTTGTATCGATACGTACCGAATGGCTAAGTCTTGTGGGTCCACCCGCACTTACCGGAAGATGAGCAATGGGTAGCCTCTTCTTCAAGAAAAGCCGGCGTAAGGGAAAGGCATGCCATGCTACTCCGCACTCGAGGGAGACGATGAACGTGGTAACATTCCACCGTCCAAGGGGAACTCAAGCCCATGCCACCGTGAGTGGACAAGAGTATAAATACAAGTACCCGTAAGTCCCCACCCTAATGCCAAAACGCCTCAGAGTGGGTACCAACAAATCCCTCACTCGCACAGAAAGCGCACAAAGAAGTGGTCGCCAAAGAAGCTACAGAAAGCAACCGCGATGAAGTTCAACTCGGCAGCCTCGATTCAGCCGCCATTGAAGAGATAAACCGAACTTCGAACTCTCCATACCGCTCGACGCCATGGCCCAATTAGCCAATATCCCCGCAAGGATCACTTCTATGAGTTGTCGCTTATCAAAAGAGACGAGAGAAGCTCTTCAAGAAGCCCTCGCCGATTCGTAAGTCTTCCTCACCCATTAGGCCGAGTCCGTAAGAGTCGCCCAAAGAATGCAACCTTGCGACTAAACACTCGCATCACCTTTACAAAGGAGGATATGCACGAGGAATTCCAAGCACGATAGGCCGCTATACTTCACCGTATATTGGCTCTAGTGAAGTTAACCGATCCAAGTCGATCCGTTCACAGGAGCATCATGCCCCTACCATGTATCATTCGAATTCTCGCCAGTTAGCATCAATCGCACATGATCTACGGATTTAACACCAGTGGGTCCCGCCCACTTGGTAAAATCCGGATTAAGTGCCAAATGGGGACTTAAAGTCCAAGTCACCGCTATGTGATTGACGCAGACTTCCTATAACTTATCATGGGTCGACCTTGGATCCACGGTAATGTTATAGTCCCGCCTACTCTTCATCGTCTCAAATATGTAGACACTAATAATGAGGTCAAGACGGTGGTCGCGACAAACAACCGCTTAAGGATGGAGAATTATTTCATCGATTCTCTCCTCTACGGTAATGAGTCCTAAATCAATCATCTACCAAGGTACCGACAAAGCGTGAAGAAGCCGATACCAAACCGCTTGGTTATAGTGGAGGTTTTGTTTTAAATGACATTGTACCCCTTGTAATCAATCTTGACGATGAAGAATCGCCGATGAACATTGTAATTGGCAAATTGCCGATGAATCAATAAATGACGATTTAGAGTATCCTTTATCTTTGAATGATGTGATAACAGATTATACAATGATCCGTAGTTGCACCGCCAACTCGATCATCTTGCTTCACACAAAGCAGCCGGACTCCTTTGGGACAACACTTGTCATCCCACTAAGATCAAGTAGTGAAAGAGACTTGGTTTACTAAAAGGAGATGCGCCCAACGTAATCATTTCTTTGAAGAAGGTGAAGATGACAATGGGCCTATCCTCCACACATTCGTGATATAGTCCAAACACCGGGTATCATGAAAAGATGGGGGTATGACTTGACACGAGGGGAAGGTCTATGTTTCGGACGAGGCCCTCGAACCCCTCCTAAAGCGGCATATGTCCCAAGAGGAAAGCCGGATAACTACTATGCATTTAGAAGGGGATTGGGATACGAATCCTCCTCAGAAGATGAATGCTCGTGGCTGATTGATAATAATCCACCCGGTGAGGGAGACGGACATTCGTCTGACTCTTCGGCTTGGGATTCTGACACCAGCCTCGGAGAAGCTTTCAAGGCTTTGATGTCGAATATGGCCACGATCGATCCTGCTACTATTGAGGGTGATGAAGATATGCCAACATGGGAAGACCCATGGATCCATCAACTCAGAGAGCAGTTTGGGGATAGGTTCGAACAAAGAGAACCCCCCACTAAGGATGAGGTAGTCCAGGTTAATATGGGTGATGAAGAGCATCCCAAACTCATAAACATCAGCAATACCTCCTTCGAAGAAAAGGAAGAGTTGATTGCCCTAATCGGGAGTATATCGATGTATTCACCGAGTTACGAGGACATGCCAGACTCGACCCTAATGTGGCAACACATCGCCAACATCAAGGCGATGTCAAACCCGCCAAGCAACAAGAAGACGGTTTCGCCCACAAATATTGGAGGCAATTGTTGACGGCGAAGAAACTCATAGAATCGGATTCGCCGAGGAAATTCAACATCCGGATTGGGTGGCTAATATAGTCCCTGGCCATGAAGAAGAATGGTTCGATTAGGACTGTACTACAGACCTAAACGCCGCTTGCCCAAAGGATGATTTCCTCCGCCAATCACCGACGCCATAGTTGACAATACATGTGATTCGAGGATGTCCTTTATGGATGGCTTTTCGGTATAATCAAATCAAGATGTACCCCGATGACGCCAAACACACAATAGCTCGTAACGCCCATTGGCATATATTGCTACACGGCCATGCCGCTCGCCTCAAAATGCCTACAACATACCGTGAGCAATGACGGAGATTTTCCAGATCATCTTCGAAAACGGTCAATGCTACGCCGACGATTTGGTCGCGGAAAAGCCGTGACAAAGGAGATCACATCAAAAATCTTAGAACGGTATTCAACTCATGCTAACTCATCGCCTAAAGATGAATCCCGCCAAGTCCTTCCTCGATGTCCAAAGGCAGTTCCTTGGCTTCGCTGCCACCAACAAAGGAATCCACGCCGATCCCGACAAAGTGAAGGCGATTCAAGAATTGCAACCTCCGAAATCCGAGAGAACTCGGGGTTACAAGGACGACATGACATCCGACGGTTCATATCGAACCTATCCGAAGTGCCACCGCTCTCCAAGTTGAACAAGAAGGGCGGTCATATATTTGGGACGACGCCGCCGTAAGGCATTCAAGAGATCAAGTCAGACTCGCTAAACCTCCCGTTTGTTGCACCGCTGTCGGAAAACCATTTTTGATCTACGCCAAGGCAACGGATCACTTGTTGCTTTACTCGCGCAAGACGACGACGGCCGTCACGCAATGCAAGTATTACCCGAATCAACATTAGTCGGTGGCCGAAGTCTCGATATCCAATGGTCGAAGCAAAGGCCTTGCATTAGTGTTCGCGATTCGTAAAATGCGCACTATTTAGTCTGATGACGATTTATGTTATCTCTAATGTAAACCGTCCGAATATTTATGACCCACCGCCTCAATGAGTTGGCCCGCAAAATCTTACTCTTGTCCCAATATGACTTGCACTTCAAACAATGTAAGTCACCAAAGGACAAGCGATTTGTGATCTCTTGGCGCCACCGACAACGGACGCAGCTTGAGCTATATGATGATCTTCCTGATGAAGTTCAAGAAGTCAACACTACATCGCACCAACAAATATGGCGATTGTATTTTGACGGAGCTCTCGAGCTACCAATGTGGCAAGTGCCCCTGATGTTCTAAGATTTCCACGAGTCGGGTTGTCTTAGTTTCCTGAAATCATGTCATGCCCCGCGGCGTATTCACTCATCAACCTTGCTCTAATAATGTAGCTGAATACAATGCGCTACTTATTGGACTTAGTTTCGCCAAGGAGCCGGGTCAATATCTCGCGCATGGCGACTCGCAATTGATAGTTAAGGTGTTCGTGGTGACTACGAAGTCGAACCCCGATCTAGTCCCCTATCATCGTAGCCGTGGAAATGGCGTACTCGCTCAAGAATTCTTCATCGAATATATCCCGCTTCTAACGCCATGCAGACGACGGTATGCTAATGTGTCGTTAGCACAACCTCCAAGACCGAAAGCAATTAGTTACGCCAGACTCACGCCTTTTGTACCAAGGTATGATGAGGCACAAGGAGATAAGGGGTAGCTACCAAAGAAGTACATGCAACCCAAACCAAGTTGGAGCCCCGAGATTACGCTTCCTATCATCGACTATGTCTTACATGGCATTCTCGCCGAAGACGGAGGGAGAGAGAGTCAATCCGGCTAAGAGCTCCAAGATTCTTTATGACACGGAAACCCGATGTTATATCGCCGAGGGTACGATGGTCTTTATCCGGATGCCTTCAACAAGGAGGCGTAAGAGGTCCTTCGGGAAGCACACGCAGGTGAATGTGGTGCGCACCAGCCAGGTCCCAAGCTCTACGATCGAATCAAGAGAATGGGCTACTTCTGGCCAACAATGATTAATGACGCACCGAGCACGCCGAAATGCCACGCTGTCAAATTCACGCTAATTATATGCATCACCTCCGAAAGCAGCTGCATCCTTCGCCACATCCCGCCATTCGAGACATGGGGAATGGACATTGTAGGTCCCATTTTTCCTCCGTCACTCAAAGGCGATCGGTTTATTCTAGCAATTACCGACTACTTCTCCAAGTGGGCGGAAGCAATCCCGCTAAAGGAAGTAAAGGCGAGTATCGCTGCCAATTTATCAAACACCATGTCATCTATCGACATGGTGTCCCAAGACGGATCGTGCATGACAACGGTCCCCAGCCATCGCATTCCTTCATCGTTTTAGAGAAATTCAAGATACAAGATGTCTCGCCGATACCTATAATCCAAAAGAAATGGATTAGCCGAGGCATTCAACAAGACGATTATCAAAATTCCGCCAAGTGAAAAGTAACAAGCTTAGACCGATGATAAACTCGAGAAGCACTCGGGCGACATCGCGACAACGCGCAACGGAGCAACCCCCAGACTCGTCTACGCGTGTGAAGCGCTTCTCCCATTGAAATTAGATCCGCCACTTCAGACGCCTCTTTCAACAGATGACGATCAAGAACAACATCAAAAACGCCTCAAGAGCTTGAGATGTTAGATGAGAAGCTCGAGGCTCAACAATGCATTGAGTTCTACCAGCTAGGATGTCAAGGCTTTCAACAAGAAAGTTCGACAGAGAACCTTTAGAGAAGGAGATTTGGTCCTCGCCGCCGACGATCGATAATCCTCACTTCCAAAAAGAAAGGTAAATTCAACCTAAATGGGAGGGCCCGCTTGTAATAGAAACGGTTTACTCTAATGGTGCATATCGCCTAATTACCTAAAATGGCGACCGCAATTAATGCCGATAAATGGGAAGTTCCCCAAGAAATACTATCCATAGTATCTTCGATAACCCGCTTCGACGGAAGTTCCTCGGGATGTTTCACCCACTTTTCGCGAGGATAACCCTAGATTTGTCCTCCATCATAATTTTCCCCACCGATCAAATTCCTTGACGGTAGGTCTACAAATTTTCTCGTACATTACCAAAATCCCTCTTGATTCCTTCTATGAACAAGAGGCTCACTCAAAATTCCTTTCACACCGGAGAGAGAATATAAAATCCTTCCTCTCCGCTGTAAAATCCTTTCGTGTCAAACTAAGGGTTTCACCTTTCATCTCAAAGGCCACTAGTAGCGCCGATTTTCGCACTGTGTTGTCCGATCAAGGTCACCTCGAAGTCTTTTCGCTTCTCGGAGTGGAGATCCCACTCTTAGTTCCATCTTCATCTTAGGTAGCGCCGATCAAGGTATGCGCCGGATTTTCGCATCAGTTGTCCGGATCAAGGTCACCCGAAGTCTTTTTCGGTTTCTGAGTGGAGATCCCACCTAGTTCCATCTTCATCTTAGGTAGCCGACCGAAGGTATGCGCCGGATTTTCGCATCAGTTGTCCGGATCAAGGTCGCCTCGAAGTCTCTTCGGTTCTCTGAGTGGAGATCCCACTCTTAGTTCCTCCTCTTATCTTAGGTAGCGCCGATCAAGGTATGCGCCGGATTTTCGTGACTGTGTTGTCCGACCAAGGTCGCCTCGAAGTCTTTTCGCTTCTGAGTGGAGATCCCACTCTTAGTTCCTCCTTATCTTAGGTAGCGCCGACCGGCAAGGTATGCGCCAGATTCTTCGTATCACTCGTGTAGTCCGGGATCGGCGGTCGCCTGGCTCGACTCTTTCTAATGCAAAGAATCGGCTGTTAGCCTCATCCCGAAATAGAACACATTCTTCCTTTCCCACCTCAATCAATCTTCATCCGTTCACCATTCTCCCATTAAAAGAAGACACCAAGGTTCATCTTGGGGCATTTTATCCCAAGCCTAAGAAGGGATAAAGCCAACGCCACACGCTGTCGGCTTAGTCTTTCTCCATTGAAGAAGACACCGAGTTCGACCGGGCATTTTATCCCAAGCCTAAGAAGGATAAAGCCAACGCCACACGCTGCCGGCTTAGTCTTTCTCCATTGAAGAAGACACCATGAAGTTCGACTCGGGTATTTTATCCCGCCTAAGAAGGGATAAAGCCAACGCCACACGCTGCCGGCTTAGTCTTTCTCCGATTGAAGAAGACACCCAAGTTCGACTCGGGTATTTTATCCCGCCTAAGAAGGGATAAAGCCACGCCACACGCTGCTCGCTTAGTCTTTCTCCGATTGAAGAAGACACCGAGTTCGACTCGGGTATTTTATCCCAAGCCTAAGAAGGATAAAGCCAACGCCACACGCTGTTTGCTTAGTCTTTCTCCGATTGAAGAAGACACCGTGAGTTCGATTCGGGGTATTTTATCCCGCCTAAGAAGGGATAAAGCCAACGCCAACACGCTACGTTAGTCTTCCCACAAAAGACGGCTTCACGATTCAACATCGTAGCATTAAGTCTAAGAGAGTTTCATTCTTTAGCACAACGCTGTGTGTAGAACGGATTTAGATAATCTACATGCTAGCCCAACTCAAACGGTAGTTGGTAAAGGCTCATCAAACCCAAGAAGGCCGGGTTGACCAATAACCCTAAAGTCAACGCTTCACACGCTGTCGGCTTAGTCTTTCTCCATTGAAGAAGACACCGAGTTCGATTCGGGGTATTTTATCCCAAGCCTAAGAAGGATAAAGCCAACGCCACACGCTGTTTGCTTAGTCTTTCTCCCATTGAAGAAGACACCGAAGTTCGACTGGGTATTTTATCCCGGCCTAAGAAGGATGAGTCACGTAACACACGCTGTCGTTAGTCTTCCTGAAAGACGGCTTCACGATTCAACATCGTAGCATTAAGTCCGAGAGAGTTTCATTCTTTAGCACAACGCTGTGTGTAGAATGGATTTAGATAATCTACATGCTAGCCCAACTCAAACGGTAGTTGGTAAAGGCTCATCAAACCCGCTGAGGGCTGGGGGCTAATAACCCTAAAGTCAACGCCACACGCTGTTTGCTTAGTCTTTCTCCATTGAAGAAGACACCGTGAGTTCGACTCGGGTATTTTATTCAAGCCTAAGAAGGATAAAGCCAACGCCACACGCTGTCGGGTTTAGTCTTTTTCCGATTGAAGAAGACACCGTGAGTTCGATTCGGGGTATTTTATCCCGGCCTAAGAAGGACGAAGTCACGCGGCAACACGCTGTCGGGTGGTCTCTTGCCCGTAAAGAGTACGGCCTATGTATTCAATATCATAGCAACAAGTCTAGAAGAGTTTCATTCTTTAGCACAACGCCACGCATGAACGGATCCCGATAATCCGCGACGCTAGCCCAACTCAAACGGTGGTTGGTAAAGGCTAATCAAACCCGTTGATGGTCGAGGATTTGCCAAAATCCTATAAGTATTAATTATTTCATTTAAATAAAAGAATCATAATAAGCAATGAAGGGAATAAATCTTATTCATTTGAAGCAAATATAGAAGGAGCTACAATTATCGAGACAACCGATTCAAGCAAAGTTATGATAATACATCTAAATAAAAATCGTGAACACTGGCCAACAAAGAGAATGTAAAGTCTCGAAGACATCAGCTTCATTGGCGCATCCAAAGAATGTGAAGGAAGCAAGGTCACTTTGATGGCTAATTTTTCCTCCGGATCGCCGAACCCGAAGCCTTGGCTTCCTTCAAGTTCCTTCTTCGAACTCAAGGCAATAGTAGCCGCGATGTTCCACGATCGCCGGACTTGCTTCTCACGCTCGCTGACATCCCGACTCGTGCACTCCACGCTGCGGAAATCCTTCAACGCTTCTCCCCTTGAACAAATTCCCCGATTCCCCGCTGACGCTCGACATGGGTGCGTTTATTTACGCGCAGCAGCGACGCCACGCCATATGAGTTCAAAATATGATCTCTTTGCTCGATATTTTCTCCGGAAAAACGCTGCTCACGAAGCCTTGATCCGAAGCTTCGCCGACGAAGTCAGACACTCATCGCATGATTCAAAAAGGCTAAATCCTCCACACGCAGATGCAGAGCTGCCTAGTGAGCTTTTGCTCACAACGATTAGCTAGCCGAGGGCCACCAACACGCCAATTTCCTCCAAGATACTCAATATGAATGGGCGTAAGACCATAGGAGTCGCCCATCTAACCTCGATAATAGAGATCACTGCTTCAAACTATTCTCCAATACCGGGAGACCCATCACGTAACCGGGTCGAACGCAGATTTTGGCCCGGCAATCTCGCAATAGGTTGAATCCGTGGAAGTGGTCCGCCAAGATTAACCTGGGCCTCCACCCGCCCTCTATACTCAAGGGCCTCGGAAATCCCGTTTCGCCAAGGTCAGAAGGGGAGGCGGAGCGATGATGGAAGCGATCCTCAAACTCGCCATCCCAAATTATGATAGTAGGCTCAGCCATGGGTTTCTTCACGAGTGTTCGCCGCTGTCCTTTCTGTGGAAAAGGCCTTCTCCTGATGACCTGAGAATCGGTGCACCTGCTTCGGTCGCTGATCAACACCACCACAAGAGAACAAAGGGTTAATGATCATTTAGGAGGAATATCTTAAAAAAGGAAGCAAGATAAGGCGAGAACTCTTCTCGTAAACCCATGAGATCGAAGTCATCATTTACCTTATAATCGGTATGACGATTTCATCCCAGATAAATACCCGAGAACGATAAATATAGCCGCCTAATCCAAACGGTAATATATTCCGCTCTCTACGTATGCAGAACGGCGGTGAAATCGCCCCGCTAAAAACATCGAGACGGTGATCTTTGAAGGCCGGGCCCTCACAAAGGAGGATTTCTTCCCAATCGCCACAAAGGAGAACGGCTGGGATACAACACATATATGCACGAAGATAATAAGTTGGCGCACCACCGAAGAAGGAGGCGCGGCATTCACGCAGCCAGGCGAAGTTGAGCGACTTCCTGAGCGATCTTCCGACGACATCGAAGCCGCAAAAGCACGACGAAAAGTCGATACACAACTGAAAATCAGCAAATAAAGTCAAAAGGCGAACCGCCCAGCACCTGACGGCGCCGGCTGGCGGACGCCACCGCCACGCTGACGCTTAGAGTCCAGAGTCGGGCCATGGTACCTTGGCTACGCCATAGCTGGCGCTTCTGGCGCTGGCGACACACTGGCATAGGCTGGTACTGGCGGCTTTGGCGGCGCTGGCGCTTAAGCGGCGCTGGTGTTGCCATTGGCTATTGGCGCTTTAGCTGGCTGGGTTGCCATTGAGCATAATGACTCGCTGCTGCCGCGGCGCTATTGCCTGTCGGGTTCATCCAAAGACCGTCCCCACTGATCGTATTCTGGTCCTTTCTCCGGGTCCACAACTGCAGACGACAAAAAGGGAAGAAAAGAAGAAAAAGAATTTACAAAACCCTCGCACATACCTCGCTGATCGAAGGAAATAAGACGGCGAAGCTTAGATGAAAACAAGAGAGAGAGAGCATGTGGGGCCGCCTAGGTCAAGAATAGGAGGAGTATGGGTATTTATAACAACCCCATATGAACCCAATCCTCTTTGAACAAGGACTCCTATTTGGCAAGAAGTAGGAATTCTAATTGAGCCCAAATCAATTCTAATTAGGACTCTAATCAGCCCCTAATTAGGAGTCCTAATTGGAACCTTATCCGATATCAAAACAGCTGCCAAATCAGTCCGCTGATTGGCTCCTACTCCCTTCGCCAAGTTTGGAAAGATTCTCAAGATTGATTCTAATAACATCTTGTGAAGGCCCCCATCGACGCCGATCAACGCCACCCAATCCTACTCCAACTAGGATTACGGTATAAACCGCTTCCTAATTTGTCGAAGTTCCTAAGAATATTCTCACAAAAAATATTCTTAGGATAACTCGATCGCGGATTGCATCGACGCCATCAACGCCGCCTAATCCTACTCCAACTAGGATTACGGTATAAACCGCTTCCTAATTTGTCGAGAAGTTCCTAAGAATATTCTCACAAGAAATATTCTTAGGATAACTCGATCGCGCGGATTGCATCGACATCAACGCCACCCAATCCTACCCAACTAGGATTACGAGTATAAACCGCTTCCTAATTTGTCGAGAAGTTCCTAAGAATATTTTCACAAAAATATTCTTAGGATAACTCGATCGCGGATTGCATCGACATCAACGCCGCCTAATCCTACTCCAACTAGGATTACGAGTATAAACCGCTTCCTAATTTGTCGAGAAGTTCCTAAGAATATTTTCACAAAAATATTCTTAGGATAACTCGATCGCGGATTGCATCGACGCCATCAACGCCGCCTAATCCTACTCCAACTAGGATTACGAGTATAAACCGCTTCCTAATTTGTCGAGAAGTTCCTAAGAATATTCTCACAAAAATATTCTTAGGATAACTCGATCGCATGGATTGCATCGACGCCATCAACGCCGCCTAATCCTACTCCAACTAGGATTACGAGTATAAACCGCTTCCTAATTTGTCGAGAAGTTCCTAAGAATATTCTCACAAGAAATATTCTTAGGGATAACTCGATCGCGGATTGCATCGACGCCGATCAACGCCACCCAATCCTACTCCAACTAGGATTACGAGTATAAATCGCTTCCTAATTTATCGAGAGTTCCCAAGAATATTTTCACAAAAAATATTCTTAGGGATAACTCGATCGTATGGATTGCACGACGCATCAACGCTGCCGCCTAATCCTACCCAACTAGGATTACGAGTATAAACCGCTTCCTAATTTGTCGAGAAGTTCCTAAGAATATTTTCACAAAAAATATTCTTAGGGATAACTCGATCGCGGATTGCATCGACGCCATCAACGCCGCCTAATCCTACTCCAACTAGGATTACGAGTATAAACCGCTTCCTAATTTGTCGAAGTTCCCTAAGAATATTCTCACAAAAATATTCTTAGGATAACTCGATCGTATGGATTGCATCGACGCCATCAACGCCGCCTAATCCTACTCCAACTAGGATTACGAGTATAACCGCTTCCTAATTTGTCGAGAGTTTCTAAGAATATTTTCACGTAAAATATTCTTAGGATAATTCGATCATGCTAATTGCATCGACGCATCAACGCTACCAACTTACTCCAACTAGGATTACGAGTATAAACCGCTTCCTAATTTATCGAGAAGTTCCCAAGAATATTTTCACAAAAAATATTCTTAGGATAACTCGATCGTATGGATGGCATCGACGCCGATCAACGCCACCCAATCCTACTCCAACTAGGATTACGAGTATAAACCGCTTCCTAATTTGTTCGAGAAGTTCCTAAGAATATTTTCACAAAAATATTCTTAGGATAACTCGATCGTATGATTGCATCGACATCAACGCCACCCAATCCTACCCAACTAGGATTACAGTATAAACCGCTTCCAAGATTTCAACGAGGAGTTCCCGAGAATAAACCCATATTCTTAAGGATAACTCTTAACCCTTAATTTCCTCCCACCATAATCTCCAAGAGAGGAATAACTGACGAGGAGTGAAGGTCATGTTGACATCGGATAATCATATCCTCCCGCCAGAAGTTAAACCAACAACACACGCCATGATGGAGGAATTAGCCGAAAGTGATGGTTATGAAGTTCCATGTATTCGACATTGCCAACGCCGCCAACAAGGAGTTCGCCAACATACGGAGAAGTCCAAAATCGATGGTTAGTCAAACAACCACCAACCGACACGAAGTTACAAACAAAACTCACCCACCAGCCTTCGAAGTCAAGATAACAAGCGTCGACAATAAATGCAAAGACCGCGGATCTTATCGTGAATCCTACAAAGAACCGATGATCCGAAGAATCAAGATTTGAAGCTATCTTTGGGGACCTCACGATCAAGGTCGGAACTATCATGTTCAAAGCATCCCGCACTCATCAAGAATCGAGACTGAGACGCTTTGAGGGGTATCTGAGGCATAAAAATTGCTTATCAAGATCTCGACGAAACTCGCGGACGCGTGGGTTGACAACCGACGATCCATTCGACAAACCGACGCCGCGAAAACGCATCACGCCGCGAAAACGCCAGAGCGAAGTCGACGAGCACATGAAGTGAGTCGGCAAGACGACGAAGCCAATGAAACGGGCGTACGAAGTTGATTAAACTCAAACGCCGATGAGAAGGAATCAACCGTACTTAGTCCGCCAATGCAAACGCCGCTTAAGCTCAAAGTTGATCGCACGGACTCAAACACGACGGCTACATTACCGAGCAAAACTAAGCCCGAAGACCGAAGAATCGAACGTAAGAATCGACGGAGAAACGACGCGAAAACGACGAAAACGCCAGAAGATTCGCGCCAACCTCTACCAGTGGTTAAGGTGGTTTCCCACACTTTGGCCGAGCCACCCTACCAACTTGCCGAGGTGCTCGCCTAAGTGGTCGAGGCTCGGGATTTTGTCGGAAGCCACCTCGGCCAACTTGGCCGAGGTGGCTCGGCCAGGGTCGAGGTGGCTCTCGGCCAGTGGCCGAGCCACCAAGGTGGTTGAGACCCCCTTTCATTGTATAAATAGGGGGTGTCATCTTCGAGGAGGTTCAGAGGGGATTTTGGAGACTTTGAGGTCGGACGGGATTTTGGAGCCGGCTTCCCATTGATTTTTGGGATCTTTCAAAGGCTCGACTTCTCAAGAGTTCTATGCAGATCTACGTGCAATCGGGCGCATCGCTCCGAAAGCAACCGAAGCACAAGTTCACCAACGCCGATCTTCAATCAAAAGGTAACCAAATTCGGTCGAACCACAGATACCCTCTAGATTAAGCTTCGCCTTAATCTCGTGGATAGCGCCAGGATTTCTCCTAGTAGATTCACCCGGCCCGCCATCCTCTCCTTCGTGAGTGTGATCCTCAGCCTTCGCTTCCTTCGTGGAAACAAGCCCCTTTACATCCAGAGTTCCAACCCTGCCCCACCCGATTGAATTATGCTGATGGTCCACCACAATAAGTCCCTAAGACAGTAAAGAACCCACGCAAGCTGGGGATCCGATATACCGTAGATCCTCGTGTTTGTTCAAAAGGATAAAAGTTGTAATCTTTTGATTTTCATTGTAAGCCTTAAAATAAAAGGCTTATATTTCTCTTGAATTTTGTTGTAGGCCAAAGAAGCCGTAGCAAGTTCAAATCAATGACAATCATCCCAACTTTTACCGCCAATCGCCTCACTTTGGTAAAATTCGGATAAAGTGCCAAATGGGTGATTTGATGTCCGAGGTCACATGCTTTGTGATCGATGCCGGGACTTCCTATAACTTATTATCACGGCCATGGATTCATAATAACGCTATAGTCCCTCTACTTTCATGGGTTCAAAATATGTAGACACTAATAATGAAGTCAAGACGGTGGTCGCGATAAGCAACCGCTTAAAGGATTGGAGAACTACTTTATCGACTCTCCCACGGTAACTAATCCACATCAATCATCGCCCACCGACCTGACAACGTGAAGAAGCCGATACCGGCCGGGCTTGATTATGAAGACAAGGAATGACGATCCTCACGACAACGGAGAAGGCTCGTGCCACATACGGCCCCAACCAGAAAACTCGTGAGTTCACCCCGATTTGTCGGAAGATGATTGGCCGCATCTTCGCCCAAGAAGAAATCGGCGGGCAAGGGCAAACCGTGGTCATACCACCTTGCATCGTGGGGAAGGATGACAAACAAATGACGACGCCCAAATTTCCGACGAGGAACATGAAGTCTTCGCCACCGTGAGCCGACACGCAGTACAAATTCAAGTATCCCAAGCTTCCCATCCGTGATGCAAGACGCCGACGAGCCGGGGTGGCGGCGACTCACCGGGTGGCGGCGACTCCTACGCGCCAAACATTACCGCAGCAAGTTTACATGGCTAAGGAGAAGCAACCACAACAGAGGTTCAAGTTCCGGCGCCTCGCTTCAATCGCCGATTGGAAGGGACAAACCAGAAGCTCGAAAGACTCAGACGCTCGATGTCATGACCCAATTGGCTAACATCCCGCAAGGATAACTCTCACGAAGCCATGCAATGCCAAACGAAACTGTGGAGGCCCTACAAGAAGCCTGATCGATTCTGGTTTTCACTCAGTCGACTAACTCCTCAAGAACCAGAGTTATCACCAAGAGTGCAACCTCGCAGCCAAACATCCTGATCACCTTTACCAAAGAAGACATGCATAAAGAACTCAAGCATGACAGTCAGCTGATTTTATCGTACATTGGCTCCAGTCAACCTGGATCCAAGTCGATCCGGTTCATTGGGATATCATGCCCCTTCACCGATGTACGTACCGGATTTTCATCAATGCGAAGCCGGCATCAACGTGCACGGCTGATTTACGAATTTAATACCAGCGGGTCTTGCCCGCTTGGTAAAATCCGGATAAAGTGCCAAATGGGTGATTTGATGTCTGAGGTCACATGCTATGTGATCGATGCCGAGACTTCCTATAACTTATTATTGGGTCGGCCATGGATTCATAATAACGTTATAGTCCCCTCTACTCTTCATCAGTGTCTAAAATATGTAGACACGATTAATGAAGTCAAGACGGTGGTCACGGATAAGCAACCGTTTAAATGATTGGAGAACTACTTTACTGACTCCCTCCTTTACGGTAACGAATCCTATACTGAATCATCGGCCCATGGCACGGATAGCAGTGAAGAAGCTGATACCGAAGTCGGGCTTAATTATGATGGAGGTTTTGTTATAAATGACATTGTACCCATTGTGATCAATCTTGACGATGAAGAATCGTCAGATAACAGTTGTAATTGGCAACTTGCCGACAATGAAATAAATGATAATTTAGAGTACTCATTGTCTCTGACTGATATAATGAAGGAATTGTATGATGATCCCGAGTTGTACATACCAATTCGGTCATCATGTGTAACACAGAAACGTCTCCAGGATTCCTTCAGAACAACACTGGTCGTTCCCGCCAAAATAAGAGGCGAGAAAGATTTGATCTATGGCAAAGGAGAGACGTTCCCGCTACCAGATCACTTCCCGAAGGGGGATGATGGCGATGACAAACTTGGCGCTCACTTGTTTAGGTACAGTCCAGAGGTGCAGAGCTTAATGAAGAAATGGGGTTACGACTTTGCGCGAGGAGAGGGTCTCTGTTTCGATCGAGGTCCTCGAATTCCGCCCAAAGCCGCACACGTCCCCGAAGGAAAGCCTGATAACTACTATGGATTCAGGAGAGGACTAGGATACGTCTCTTCTTCAGATGACGAATATTGCTGGTTGATCAATAACCAATCATCCGATCCACGGGATGGACATTCATCTGAGTCCTCTGCTTGGGATTCTGACGTTAGCATCGGTGAAATGTTCAAAGGTCTGATGTCAAATATGTCTACAGCTAATCCCGCCATGATGGAGGACGATGAACAGATGCCAACATGGGAAGACCCGTGGGTTCATCACCTGAACATGCAGTATGGGGACCGGTTCGAACAGAGAGAACCCCCGACCGAAGACATAGTGATTCAAGTCAATATGGGTGACGAAGCTAATCCGAAGCCCATATTCATGAGTGGCAGCCTTCCCCCAGAGGAGAAAGAGGAATTGATTGCTCTTGTCCGAGAGTATATCGACATTTTCGCTTGGAATTACGAAGATATGCCGGGGCTTGACCCAATGTATGCACCCACCACCAATATTAAACCGATGCCAAACCACCAAACAACAACAAAGATGGTTTCGGCCCGCAAATCATGGAAGCAATTGTGGGGAAGTGAAGAGGCTCATAGAGTCGGTTTTATCGTGGAAGAACAACACCGATTGGTTTCATAATATTGTCCCTGCTCTAAAAAGAACGGACAATCGACCGTGATCGATTATAGAGATCTGAATATCGCGTGCCCGAAGGATGACTTTCCTCTCCCAATCACAGACGTGATCGTTGACAATACGTGTGGGTTCAAGAGAATGTCCTTTATGGATGGCTTTTCGGGTTATAATCAAATCAAGATGCACCCGGATGATGAGAAACACACGGCGTTCAGGACTCCCCTCGGTGTCTTCTACTACACGGTCATGCCATTCGGGCTGAAGAACACAGGCGCCACGTATCAGCGAGCAATGATGAAGATTTTCCGGGAACATCTCCGAAAAATGGTCGAGTGCTACGTCGACGATTTAGTCATGAAAAGCCGTGATAAAAATGATCACATCAAAGACCTGAGGACGGTGTTTGATCTCATGCGGAGTCATCAATTGAAGATGAACCCCACCAAATCCTTCCTCGGAATGTCCAGCGGCAAATTCCTTAGATTCATCGTTATCACTAAAGGTATCCACATCGACCCAGATAAAGTGAAGGCGATAAATGAGTTGCAACCCCCGAGAAACCTGAAAGAGCTCAGAGGGTTGCAAGGGCGACTAGCGTATATCCGGTGATTCATATCGAATCTCTCTGGAAAATACCAGCCATTCTCTAAGCTAAACAAGAAGGGCGTATCATTTGTTTGGGATGACGCCTGTCAGAAGGCATTCGAGGATATCAAAGCATATCTGGCAAATCCTCCCATTCTCGTTGCACCGAAGTCAGGTAAACCGTTCTTTATTTACATTAAGGTGATGAACCACTCGTTAAGCGCCTTACTCACGCAAGATGATGAAAACGGTCACGAACAGGCGGTGTATTACCTGAGCCGGACTTTAGTGGGTGCTGAATCTCGCTATCCGATGATCGAGAAAGAATGTCTCGCGTTGGTGTTCGCGATTCAGAAGATGCGGCACTACTTGGTTGGGCAGACGATTTATGTTATCTCTAACGTAAATCCAGTCCGGATATTCATGACGCAATCAGCCTCCATGAATTGGCGTTTAGCGAAATGGGCCTTACTCTTGTCCCAATACGACCTACACTTCAAGCAACGGAAGTCGGTCAAAGGACAGGCAATTTGCGACCTCTTGGCCACCAACCCAACAATGGAGGCGGCTGAGTTGTACGATGACTTGCCGGATGAGACTCACGAGGTCAACACTACATCGCACCAATAAGTTTGGCAGCTGTACTTTGACGGAGCTTCTCGAGCAACCAACGTGGCAAGTATCCCTGGATGTTCTAAGATTTCTTCCGGAGTTGGAGTCATCTTAGTTTCCCCAGGGAAGCATGTGATGCCTCGGGCTTACTCATTAACCGAGCCGTGCTCCAATAACGCGGTCAATACAACGCTACTTATTGACTCCGCCGCTTAAAGAGCTAGAGGTCAATATCTCAAGCTTTTGGGATTCCCAACTTATCGCCGCATTGCATCCGTGGGGACTATGAAGTCAGAAACCCGGACTTAATACCGTATTATTAAGCAGTAGTTGAAATAGCAGACTCGTTTGAAGAGTTTTTCATCGAGTATATTCCACGCCTCTAGAACGCTTACGCAGACGCATTAGCAGCGTTAGCAGTATCATTGGCGTAACCTCCTGAGTCTAATCAGTTAGTCACTGTGAGAACTCATCAACTCTTCGTGCCAATTTATAGCGAAGAAGAGGACGATGAAGGGGTGATCATCAAGGAGTCACACTCAACCCGAGCTGAATTAGAGTTTCGGGATTGACGATTTCCTATAATCGACTATGTCATGCATGGTATTTTACCAGAGGACGTAAAAGAGAGGGAATCGATCCGACGAAGAGCGTCGAGGTTCTTTTATGACGTGGAGATCCAGACATTGTATCATCGCGCGTATGACGGCCTGCTGCTTCGGTGCCTCTCGAATAAAGAAGCAGAAGAGGTCCTTGAGGAAGCACACGGAGGAGAAGGTGGCGCACACCATCCTGGTCCTAAGCTTTATGATCGTGTCAGAATAATGGGATACTTTTGGCCAACGATGATTAACGATGCAATCGAGTACGCCCGAAGGTGCCATGCATGTCAAGTACACGCGAATTACATGCATCAACCCCCAGAGCATTTACACCCTTCGGCTACGTCTTGGCCATTCGAAACGTGGGGTATGGACATTGTGGGTCCTATTTTTCCCCCGTCAATTAAAGGTGACCGGTTTATCCTCGCAATCACCGACTACTTCTCCAAGTGGGCTAAAGCAATTCCACTTAAAGAAGTGAAGACGAACAATGTTATCAAGTTCATCAAGCATCACGTCATCTATCGACACGGCGTGCCGAGGCGGATCATACATGACAATGGTCCTTGTAGGCATCAAAAATTGCTGAAGAACCTCAAATATGACTAAATCATGAGAAGATCGAAGGACAACGTCGTCAAAATCTCAAGAAGTCAACACAGGGGAGGATTGTGTTTCGCCATAATGCGAGACACTTATTTGTGCCTCGCTACAAGCGAGACACTTGCTTGTGTCTCGTTGTTAGCGAGACACTTGTGTGTGCCTCGCCACTAGCGAGACACCTTGATGTGTCTCGCCAAGCATTAGGTGTTTCGCCACTAGCGACATTGATGTGTCTCGCCATAGCGCAGGCATCTTATTTGTGCCTCGCTAAAGGCGCAGACACTCGTAATATTTGAAATGAGCTATTGAAGGATCTAAATCAATGCCGGTGGGGCCCAATTGACTTTATCAACGCGAAAGAGACGCTCAGCCTACTTTAATGGGCGGTTACATGTCGAAAATACCACTCAGGCGGATTTTAGGGTATTTAATCGCGCCTAAAAAGGTGGAAACCGCTACAACAAATGGAAATTCGACAATGCCTCGCTAGTTAGCGAGGCAGTTCATACCGCCGCCGCTAGCTGCAGGCTAATTTACACCGCCGCCGCTAGCGAGGCGCCTTACGCTGAAGCAGCCGCCGCTAACTAAAAATATGGGGCACTTATGACGCTATGCTTTCTTCAGAGGGCACGCTTCCCAAAGGTTATAAATACCCCTACATCCACTTCAAGGGGGTCGGCAATCGAGATCGATAAGCGAGCTATTGCAAAGAGAGAGAGAGAATCCAAGCTTCCTGAGTTCAAGAACACGATCCACACCTGAGATTCCTCGAAGTTTAAGCTTTGACTTATTCTTGAGAAGAGTAGATATCTTACTTTGCTAAGATATTTGCTTAAGTTCTTATTTCCTTTGCGAAGCATCAACTAAACCCGTCGATTCGGCGATCGTTGCTTCGGTGGTCCACGGATTACGCCCCCTACATTGCAAAGTCCCACTAAAACAGAGATCTACACTTGTAGTGTCTTTTGTTCGAAGTTTGTGAGAGAGTTATTTAAATTTCTTTGTAGCGAAAATTAAAGTGTAATTTTTTAAAGTTTTGCAATGGAAGCGACAAAGAAATCAACTTTCACCCAAACACGATGGCGACCACAGTGGGGAGCCAACGGTCTCGAAGTCCGAGATCGTTGTGTCGCTGGCTGTGAAACGTAAAAAATTGCGAAGGCGGCCATATCCATGAAACACTATCGATGAAGGTTACAAGGCGGCGACTTTCCGCGACAACAAAGGAGAATCAGAAGTTAATGTCTCGAGTACAAGGATTACAAGTTGACAATCTTGTGAAAAGAGATCACAAGTATTGATCTCTTCAAAGCAAAGCAGCGGGCTCACCCAGCGTTTCAAAGCAAAGCAGCGGGCTCACCCGGCGTTTCAATTCAAAGCAGCGGCACACATGGCCCGTTCGGCTCAAAGCAGCGAAGCACATAGCCAGCGTTCGAAGCTCAAAGCGGTGAGGCTTACTCGAGCGAACTTGGCGTTTGACTCATTCAAACCGTTCTAAGCGGTTTCAAAACTATTTTGCACGATCTGAGGGCCACTAACCCTCATTCAGGAGCATTTTTAGGGGTCAATTACACCCCTTAAACTCCTATAAGTAGCTGAAATCTCAGCTGAAGAAAGGGACTTCTCTTTTGGGCTTTTTGGAGGGAAGTTGGGTTGACTTAGAGGGGGCTTCTCCTTTTGGGATCTTGGAAGGCTTGTGTTAAAGCCTTTGAGATTGCTGGCAGCATACAAACTTCGTGCGAGTTACAAAACTCATTTCTTGAGTTCTCAAACTTCGTTAGAGTTATTCTCAACTTCGATTGAGTTCTAAACTTGCTCTGCGAGTTATTTTTCAACCTCGCCCCACGAGTCAAGGCGGTCGGATCGTCAGCGGGATACAAGATTCAAGCTCCCACCGCTACCGTGAAGAACCCAGATTAAATAAAGGGAAGGGTCTCCGCTGATCCTTCCTCTTTGTAAATCGGCAACCGATCGAGGAATTTGTAATTTCTTTTATCTAAGTCGCTTAGAGAGAGAAATTGCATTCGAGAGAGTTGTATTTATTCTTTCTTTAAAATCAATTAGAAGGGATAACATTTGTTTTCTGACTTTAATTTTCCTCGCGAACAAAAGATGGCGACTCATTGGGAGAAGCTTCACAGATGAAGAAGTGGTGGCAATCCGGCGTCAAGCTCATTGGGACTAATGTTGAAACTCGGCCGTAGAGTTCGATCAAGCCAAGTTCGAGGAGGCACTCTCCTCCGGATCCCTTAGCCCAGGCTATGCGCAAGATCCACAAAGCCTCTAAGGAGACAAAGTCCCTTCGCTGCCGGGCTAACCCGGACAAGAAGATGGTGATGTCATTTGTAAAAGCCTCAAATCGGCGAAGGGCTGCTGCGAAGAACACGGCCGAGATGGCCAATTGACCAACCAACGCCAATTTCGCTTGTGAGCTAAAACGCGATCTTGAGCTTCGCTTTTTACGTAACGCAAGCCTCGCTTATGTGCTCAACACGAAGCCTCGCGAAAAGCCAGCTAAACGCAACCCTCAATGGCGCATTTCACAATCAAAGCGGATCTCAACCCGGCGTTCAATTGATCAAACGCTAACCTCGCCCCCACTCTAAAACGCTGGTCTCAACCCCGCTCAATTGATCAAACGCAACCTCAATGGCGATTTCACAATCAAAGCGGATCTCAACCCGGCGTTCAAGTGCTCAAGCGATCTTCGCATTTCAAGTGCCAAATCATGCGGCATATCGGCGCTGCTCATCGCGGCCAAGCCGTCGGTGTTTGACCGATTGACAAATATCGCCCGTCCACCGAACGACTACATTCTCACAGAAGGAGGCTTCAGAGGTCGAATACCTTGGAGTCATTTCTAACATGATCGGAGTAGGCAGACCGTCAATCTCTAGCTCTAATGAGCCAGAGGCAAATCGGTCCCCCGACTTGAAAGAGGCTTTGAATGACTCCGACGGAGTTTACCGACATACTCGAACTCGAACAGGGGTCATATCCCCCGTCAACTATCAAAAGTTGGCTAAAGGAATTGAGTTTGATGATGAGCATTCAGCCATCGCAGAATCTCAATCCTCTAGTTCTTTCGTGGAGCATGTGAGCGCTGTCTACACGACGGAGAATGCTGAAGATTTCAAGAAGAGGCTCGAAGAGTATCAGGCTATGATGCAAGAGGCCCTGCGATCACAACAAGAGTCCATCGATCAACTTCGAGATATGATAAACCAACTTGTTGCAGATAGAGCTCAACTTCAGATAGCCGATTCAACGCCTCAGCTGGAATCATCACGGAGGAGGAGTGAATCCTCAAAACGAAAAGAAAAAGTGAATGAAGCTCCCGATCAAGAAGCTCATCACATAGAATCCTCCTCTGAAGAAGAGAGAGAGGCCGAAAACGAGCAAAGTCCTCAATCGGTAAAAATGCGAGAACTGGAAGCCCGCCTCAACGCCATGGCTAATAGGTGCGAGCTCCAAGATCAGGGGGTTGTCAAACCGTATCCTGCAGAATGGGATACGGTTCCTTATCCTCCAAAATTCAAAATCTCGACGCTACAAGCTTTCGACGGCACGGGATCACCGAACCAACACATCTACCATTTTAGGTCACAGACCGGGAATGTGATGTCAAACGATGCCATAGCGTACCGCTTGTTCATTGGCACCCTCAAGGGGTTGTCTTTGAATGGTTCATGAAACCGCCGCAGGATGTATCCGTAAATGGGCGATTTAGAGAAACTCTTCCTCGCCACGATTCTTTGAAGATGACACGGAATCACTGCCACTTCTCTCCTTGCCATTAAGCAAAAGGAGAGAGAGCCTATCAAAGTTCGCCGAACGGTTTCAAGCATGGCTCTTCGATGCTCGATGTGTATGACACAGTCATACCGATTGACACTGTCGATACAATTTACAAACCAATCTCCTATCTCGAATGGGGTCGAAATGTTGTTCCCGAAACAACTAGTCTCCTGTGGCTAACAGTCAAACAATTATTGCTAGGATTGAAGTCAAGAAGAGGAGATCAATTCAAGACTCGCTATTGATGACCCGCTCTAAATCGCGAGGTCAAGACTCGTTAGTATCAACCTAGGATAATTACAGACGTCGTCGATTTTGTCAAAAGACGTCATGTATCCCAAAGACTGGGGGTTGATTATTTATTATTTTCCGAGTAGAATAATAAATTCCAAACATTGTCAAGTTAACAAAATACTTTTGACAATGTAAGCACTTCAACGCAAAGAAGACTAACTAAAATCAACTTATCAATCCTCTCCAATAGGATGATAAGTCTACAAAGTTGCTCAAATCGTAACACAACTCACAGTTAACAATGCACCTCGACAACCAACTTATCAATCCTCTCCAATAGGATGATAAGTCCACAAAGTTGCTCCAATCGCAACGTATCCTTGTCATGTTAACCTCACACCTCTGACAATCAACTTATCAATCCTCTCCAATAGGATGATAAGTCCACAAAGTTGCTCCAATCGCAACGCATCCTTGTCATGTTAACCTAACACCTTCGACAATCAACTTATCGACTCTTCAATAGAGCGATAAGTCCTCAAGGTTGTTATTAATAACACCACAATCCACGCCACACGTGGGGAATTTTATCTCAATCCTAAGTAGGGGTAAGTCAGCGTCTAACACCGTTGCGGTTTAGTCTTTTACCGATCAAGAAGACACCGTAATTCAAATCGGGAATTTTATCTCAAACCTAAGCAGAGATAAGCCCGCATCTAATACATGCACCGGTAGTCTATTCCCGGAGAAAGATGAAGCCTACGATTCAACATCGTAGCATTAAGCCTAAAAGAGTTTTATTCTTTTAGCACAACGTCATTACGCAACGGATTTAGATAATCCGCGATGCTAGCCCGATTCAAACGGTAATCGGTAAAGGCTCATCAAGTCCGCTGATGGTCGGGGTTGGCTAATAACCCTAAAGTCAACGCCAACACGCTGCTCGGCTAGTCTCTTGCCCGTAAAAGACGACAAAGTCTACGATTCAACATCGTAGCACAACGCCACATGCAGGCTTAACTCCTCTAACACCAACTTATCAATCCTTCCAATAGGATGATAAGTCCTCAAAGTTGTTCAAATCATAACTAAATAACAACTTATCAATCATCATCAATAGGATGATAAGTCCTCAAATTTGCTTAAATCGCAATCAACTTATCAATCCTCCTCAACAGGATGATAGGTCCTCAAAGTTGCTCCGATCGCAACGTATCTTCATCAAGTCAACACTATACCTCTGATGATATAATCAACTTATCAATCCTCCCCAGCAGATAAGTTCCTCAAAATTATTCAAATCACAACTAAACCCCGTCAATCAACTCATCATTCCTTTCCAATAGAATGATAGATCCACAAAGTTGTTCAAATTACAACATAATCCTATCAAAATCTGTACACATCCTCAGCAGAGTTTGATAACCAACTTATCAATCCTCCTCAATAGGATGATAAGTCCACAAAGTTACTCACATCGCAACACAATCTTGTCATGTTAACCTCACACCTCTGACAGTCAACTTATCAATCCTCCTCAATAGGATGATAAGCCCCAAGCCTTGTTCACATTACAAGCCTAAAGCATTGTTAACACCACAAGCCCAAAGCCTTGTTCAAACCACAAGCCCAAAGCCTTGTTCAAACTACAAGCCCCAAAGCCTTGTTAACACCACAAGCCCGAAGCCTTGTTCAAACTACAAGCCCAAAGCCTTGTTCAAACCACAAGCCCAAAGCCTTGTTCAAACCACAAGCCCCAAAGCCTTGTTCACACCACAAACCCAAAGCCTTGTTCAAACCACAAGCCCCAAAGTCTTGTTCACACCACAAACCCAAAGCCTTGTTCACACCACAAGCCATGTAAGCCTTGTTCACATCACAAGCCTTAAACCTTGTTCAAATCACAGGTTTCATATTTTGTCCCCCGACAGAACCTAAACTTATCGACTCTCTTCAATAGAGCGATAGGTCCTCAAAATCTTATTCAAACCATAAGTACCCAACTTTATCAAGTTAACTCCACACCTCTGATAAAATCAGCTTATCGACTCTCTTCAACAGATCGATAAGTCCTCAAAAATCATCATCAAGTTAAAAAATTTCACCTCTGATGATAAAACCAATTTATCAACTCTTTGCAATAGAGTGATAAGTCCCCAAAAGCTTGTTCAAAAAACAAGTATGAAAGGCATGCCAAGTTAACACTATACTTTTGGCACCTTAAAGAAAAAGTCTAAAAGACTTAGTTGAAAATGTGGGGTTCATCCCCGCTTTACTCATAAACGCTGGCGATCACCCCCGCTTCAACACAAAACGCCAGGGTCGCTACCGCTTTTAAACACGTAACGCCGATGGCCACTGTTTCAAACTTCAAATCGCGAGGATCAGACTAGCGTAGACAAAAGCAGAACACAACTTCTTTGAAGACAGAATGAGGAGCAAGACCTTCTCAGGATCAAACAAAAGAAGATATCCAAAGTATTCAAAGCTCGCCCCACCAACCGCGAACTTTCAAAAACTTTGAGGGGGTTCTCAGAGGTCGTAAAAATTATCAAGACGCCAATATCCGCTAAACACTATCGATGAAGGTTACAAGTCGACGACTTTCACGACAACAAAGGAGAATCGGTTAATGTTCCGTGAGTACAAGGATTACAAGTTGACAATCCTTGTGAAAAGAGATCACAAGTATTGATCTCTTCAAAGCAAAACGCGGGCTCACCCCCCGCGTTTCAAAGCAAAACGCGGGCTCACCCCCCCGCGTTTCAATTCAAAACGCGGCACACATGGCCCGCGTTCGAAGCTCAAAACGCGAAGCACATAGCCCGCGTTCGAAGCTCAAAGGCAGACGCGAGGCTTACTCCAGAACGCGAACTTCGCGTTTGACTCATTCAAACACGTTCTAAACGGTTTCAAAACTGTTTTGCACGATCTGAGGGCCACTAACCCTCGTTCAGGAGCATTTTTAGGGGTCAATTACACCCCTTAAACTCCTATAAGTAGCTGAAATCTCAGCTGAAGAAAGGGACTTCTCTTTTGGGCTTTTTGGAGGGAAGTTGGGTTGACTTAGAGGGGGCTTCTCCTTTTGGGATCTTGGAAGGCTTGTGTTAAAGCCTTTGAGATTGCTGGCAGCATACAAACTTCGTCGCGAGTTACAAAACTCATTTCTTGAGTTCTCAAACTCGTTAGAGTTATTCTCAACTCGGTCAGAGTTCTAAACTTGCTCCTGCGAGTTATTTTTCAACCTCGTCCCACGAGTCAAGACGGTCGGATCGTCAACGGGATACAAGATTCAAGCTCCCACCGCTACCGTGAAGAACCCAGATTAAATAAAGGGAAGGGTCTCCGTTGATCCTTCCCTCTTTTGTAAATCGGGCAACCGATCGAGGAATTTGTAATTTCTTTTTATCTAAGTCAGTTAGAGAGAGAAATTGCATTCGAGAGAGTTGTATTTATTCTTTCTTTAAAATCAATTAGAAGGGATAACATTTGTTTTACAGCTTTAATTTTCCTCGCGAACACTTGCAGCGATCAAGCCGACCTCATGGTCGATGGACTGGATTACTTCTTCGATCAAGCCAAGTTCGAAGAATATCTCTCCTCTTCCTCATCGAAGTCCTCCTCACCCCGCAAACATCGGAGGATCTCATCTCCTAAGAGGGAGGTTCGTTCTGTTGTGATGCGCAATGATTCTCGTTCGCTTGCGACGGAGGCGATTTCCCCTCTCAACAACACCCCGGTGGATCTCAAAGCCGGGAGCTCTGCTCAAGTTGACTCCTTTCAGAAGAAGGAGTCATTCAACAAGATTCAACCGCCTCGACGAAGAGGGCTCGCCGAGACAACGCCAAAAGATGGCCCGACAACTTGCAAAGGCCATGGAATCAACAGACGGAGTTCATTACAACACTAACTGCATGGATCGAGGCGCCAAGAAATTACAACGCCAACCTCAATCCGCCAATTCTCCTCCCAAGGAAGAATGGGTTCTCGCCAAAAGGACCCGATTGACAGGAAGGAGCGCCTAAAGCTGCCGTGCACGCTGCTGTCGCATCGCTGCGTCGCAAGGCACAAGAGTCAAATCAACCGTGGAATCGACTCAAAATCACAAAGTTTGGGTCCCAAAGTCTACCTCAAAATCGCCCAGATATCTTCCTTCACCGAGATAGCTGAAGCCGCTCGCTGCTAGCGACAAAGTTTGCCGCTTCGCCAACAACAGGTAAACCGCTCGCACAGACAGTTCGAACCGCCGCCAACAACAGGTAGCAGTAACCGCCTCGCCGACAATTAACCGCCGGCAACAATGTTCTTCCATGCCTTAACAAAATTTTGTTTCTTCGCCTTTCATTCACTTCTCCTACCGAGGTATCAACCGCTAAGTCCGGAACCAACTTCAGTGTTTAATCGCCTTGGTCCACAGCCGAAATAAAGGCAAGGCACCAGGAAAGGACGCTTGAGTTACCCACCCGTAAGAGTCCCGAGCAAGGTGAAATATCTCGAGGTTTCGAATTCCAATTACATCTCGCTTGAGCATCCCGCAAGGGTCCGCGAGTATACTAAAGGGAAGAACTTGAGGCGCAGGATTCGTGAAGTCACGAGAGATGATAAAACAATTATGATCCATGCCAAGACAACTTCAGCAGATGAAGTTAAAACGCCGGTTGTGCCTCCCAAGTCGAATGATCGACGCCTAAAAGAAGACGGTCCTTCGCTTGAGGACAACGCTACACTTGGGGTGAAAGTACAACCGCTGACAAACCACATCAACCGTGGTCATCAAGTCAGTGGCAACACACCTAAAGAGAACGATTGATGAAATAAATTGTTCTTGCTCGTGCAATAACTAATCAAGACGTTGTTGTCGATGTGCCTGTTCAATCAAACGCCAATCACAAAGAGCTTCAGATTCGAGAGGCTTTCCCCGCCAAAGAACGGAAGATTCGGCCGAGTCAAGACGACTCAAGAAAGAGAAGATCTACCATCCAACCGATGAACTTCACGAAGTTACTATTAACATGGTAAACAAAGGAAAGGACCGCAAATGATGAAGATCGGACTTCACCCACGGAGGAAGAGTTAGCTCTCGATTTCTGAGAATGTCCCGATTGCAATTGCGAAGCTACGCGACGCATTGACTATAGAAGAATGCATGAAGGAGAGTCATCCAAGATGAAATTTCCGACGCCAAAGAATAGCTTCAGACGATATCGCTTCAAGTATGAGTCATCACCATAGGGAGGCTTTTACCATTACTCCGATGTCCCGCTCAAATATTACAAGAAGCCTTAGCCAAGCAAAGAGAAGAGCTTAAGGTCAAATGAAAATGTAAATGGAATTAGCCATGCAAGAGATGAGGGAATTGCAAAATCAAGCGCCTCATCTACAACGAATCCAAATAACAAGGTGGAGTTACCCACCATAATGCCCATAATGTCGAAGAAGTTGATTCGGAGATAGATGAACACATTTATGCCGATAAACCTCCTAAGAAAAGGCGCTCACTATCCAAAGCGAAATGTTCTAATTCTCCTATTGGAAATCATCCAAAACAAGGCGAGGGTGAAAATGAAAAGATGAAGGAGCTTGAAGGCAAAATTAATGCTTTAATGTCCGCCACGAGGTTAAGAAGACCGCATCCCATGTCCATATCCGAGAGTGGGATTCAATCCCTTACCCGCCAAAATTCAGCTTTGATTAATTTCACACCTTTGATCGAGAGGTTCGCCACACAAAGACTTGATCTATTTCAAGTCTCATTTGGGGTGATCTCGAAATGAGCCTTTGATGATTCGGTCATTCGCTGGTACCTTCTTCGAGCTCGATTGGTATCGAAGACTCAAAGCCGAGCATTAATCGCTGGAATGACATGGAAAGCTTCTTTCTCGATAATTTCTTCGATGATGACACGGAAGTTTCCATTGGAACTCTTCTAGACGAAACGTAAGGATGGGGAGACAATTGACACTTTCGCTAAGCCGCTTCCGCAATAAAGCTATGAATTGCGAGATCCACCATCAAGAGTTCATATTGAAGACTTGCCACAACAATCTTTCTATAGAATTGTTGGAAGTCATGGGGGTTGCACCACCAACCACTTGGAAGGAATTGAAACTCAACGGTGAAGAAGCAGAACGGTTCATCAGGAGGAAGAAGAATGAGAGAGGTAAACCCACAACGGTTCCCTCCAAGCTGAATTTTGTGCCCCGTGGCAAAGGAAAGGCGCAAGCTAATGCTGTTGAAGCAAATCAAGCATTCCAACAGCAACAACAAGCGTCACAACAGCAGCAACCGCAATTGAGGTTTCAACAAAAACCTCAAGAATTGCAGAAGGCTCCGGATAATAGGTTCCAAAAGAGCTATACTTTCAAAGAGGAAGAAGTACCAGTTATCTTCAAATACCTCTTAGATAACAATAAGATCAAATTGCCTCCGATTGCAAATCAGGAGGAAGCTGACAAGACCTCAGATCCCAAGTATTGTGCCTACCACAGAAGGGTCCATCATCCGACCAAGAGTTATTTTGTACTTAAAGACAAAATTCAAGCTCTAATCGATGCGGGAATCATAACGGCGAAGAAAGAGAAGAAAGTTGGCTCAAATATGGTGGCCATCAATTTTGGATCTCTACCACCCATGCCATACTTACAGAAGATTGTCCCTGAGGTTAAAGTCAAAACGGTCAATGATGATCCGCATGGGCAACGTCAGAAAGGGTTGGTATCATACACAGCTCCTAACGGCGAAGTACTTTGGATTCATCCAGATCTTCTTCAAGATGAGCAATGGACGGGGTCTTCTTCAACACGGAAGTCCAAGCATAAAGGCAAGCTCTGTGCTCATATTTCGCAATTCGAAGAGGGTGACGAAAAGCTCCAACTCTTCGTCATCTGAAAATGAACATGAAGTTCTCGTGACAGAAGGTAACCCAGCTTATGCTACCAGAAGTGGGCATAAATTCAGTTATCAATACCCCGAGAATTCCGATTTGAATGCCAAAACTCTAACGGAACTGGGGGTGGCAATGACTCCACCTACACAATCCAAAAGCAGCAGAAGTAGCCAAGGAGGATACAACCAAGCGGAAAGATAAACAACCTCAAGAGGTGCAAGTCCCGAGGCAGCCCCGCTTAATCATCCGATTAGAGGGACAAACCGAAGTTCGCTCATCATATCGCTTTGACGTTATGACCCAGCTTAGCCAACATTCCAAAGAAGGATAACTCTTTACGAAGTTACTACGCCTTTCTAAAGAGACTAGGAAGCCTTACAGAAGCTTTAGCCGATTCGTAAGCTTTTATCACTCAAGTCAAGCTGTGTTCCGAGAAGACCAACACCGCAACTTGGCAAAGAACACAATTCCCTTGCATAACCTTTACCCGAGAGGATATGCAGGTAAAAATTCAAGCACGACAGCCATTATACTTCATCGGGTACATTGGCTCGATTGCCGCCAACAGATTCAAGTTGATCCCGATCCGCAATGATTATGCCACCCGCTGATGTATCATCTTGGAATTCTGCCAGCAAGTCGGCTTCTATCGGCACGGTGATTTATGGATTTAATACCAGCGGGTCCAGACCTTTGGGTAAAATCCGGATAAAGTGCCAGCTTGGAGATCTCAAATCCGAAGTCACATGTTATGTTATCGATGCAGAGACTTCGTACAACTTACTATTGGGTCGACCTTGGATCCACGGTAGCCTTATAGTCCCATCCACATTACATCAGTGCTTGAAGTATGTTGACACTGATAATGTGGTCAAGACGGTGGTCGCGGATAAGCAACCATTCAAGGGTTAGAAAATTATTTTATCGACTCTCTTTGTATGGTGTCAATCCGACATCAACCATCGCCCGTGGTACGGACAGCGGTAATGAAGCTGATATCGAGGCCGGGCTCGATTACGATGGAAGCTTTGTATTTAATAACATCGAACCTCTTGTAATCGATCTTGACGGATCTGAATCGTCAGGAGAAAGTTGTAACTGGCAGCTTGCCGATGAACATATAATAAATGACGATTTAGAGTATGTACATAGTGTTGATACTGTAATGCAGGTATTGTACAGGGATCATGAGGTACATGTACCGCTCTCGTCATTGAACCAGGTGAAGAAATGCCTTCAAAGTTCGACGGGATCAACATTCCTCCTTCCTTTGAAATATGCAAAGCAAACAATCTTTGGAAAAGGAAGAAAATCTCCACCACAAGATTATTGTGAGGAATCTGAAGATAGCAACGACGATCCATGCAAACATTTTTCCAAATATAGCTCACAAGCGCACCATTACATGAAGAAATGGGGATATAACTTCGTACACGGACCCGGTCTTGGCTTCGGACGCGGTGTTCGGATTCCGCCTCGACCCTCTCATGTTCCGAAGGGAAAGCCCGATCGTTATTATGAATATAAAAGGGGTCTGGGCTATGTTTCTTCATCCTCTGACGATTGCTGTTGGCAAATTGATGATCATGACACCGCCGATTCTTCACTGGGATTCGATTTTAGTCTTGGCGAAGTGTTCAAGGGGCTAATGTCCAATATGACCACAATAAGTCCTGCACAGTCTGAGGAAGATGATCATTTACCAGAATGGGAAGACCCTTGGACTTTCCATCTGAATGTTCAGTTCGGTGATAGGTTTGAACAAAGAGAACCACCTACCGAAGATACAGTTGTTCAAGTTAATATGGGTGATGAAGATAATCCGAAACCCATATTCGTGAGTGGTAGTCTTCCTCCAGAAGAAAAAGAGGAATTGATTTCTCTCGTTCGGGAATATATTGATGTATTCGCCTGGAATTATGAAGACATGCTTGGGCTTGATCCGTATAGCAAAGCAACCGACTTAATATCGCCGTAATCTAAACTCGTGGAAACAACAACAAATGTAAGATTTCATCCGCAAATTATGGAAGCAATCGTAGCTGAGGTTAAGAAACTCATAAAATCAGGTTTCGTCAGGGAAGAGCAACATCCAGATTGGGTGGCAAATATTGTCCCTGTTCTAAAAAAAAATGGGACGATTAGAATTTGCATTGACTTCAGAGATTTAAATATGGCATGTCCAAAGGATGATTTTCCACTCCCCATCACAGATGTCATCATAGACAATACGTGCGGGTTTGAAAGAATATCATTTATGGACGGGTTTTCTGGGTATAATCAAATTAAGATGCATCCTGACAATGAGAAACATACCTCATTTCGGACACCTCTTGGCATTTTTTGTTATACCGTTATGCCCTTCGGTCTGAAGAACGCAGGCGCCACTTATCAACGGGCGATGACAAATATTTTTGAAGATTATCTAAGGAAGACCGTCGAATGCTATGTTGATGATTTAGTAGTGAAAAGCCGGGATAAGAGTGATCATATTAAAGATCTCAGGACAGTATTTGAACTTATGCGGGGTCATCAATTGAAAATGAATCCAACTAAATCTTTCCCCGAATGGCTGGTAAGTTCCTTGGTTTCGCTGCCACGCCAAAGGGAATTCATATTGATCCGCATAAGGTGAAGGCGACACGAGTTACAACCCCAAGAATCTCAAAGAACTTAGAGGGTTGCAAGGAGATTGGCTTACATAAGACGGTTTATTTCAACCTTGCGCAAGTGTCACCGCTCTCCAAGCTAGCCAAGAAGGGTGTTTCATTCGCTTGGGATGATGCTTGTCGAAGGCTTTTGAAGATATTAAAATATATCTATCAAATCCTCCCGTTTCGCCGCGACCAAATCGTGAAGGCCGCTCTTGATTTACGCCGAGCGACCAACCATTCATTAAGTGCTTTATTAGCACAAGATGATGATAACGGTCACAACAAGCGGTATACTATTTGAGTCGGACAATGGTGGGCTGAACTCGATATCCCGATATCGAGAAAGAATGTCCGCTTTGGTATTTGTACCGTAAAATACGCCATTACTGGCCTGACAGACGATACATGTCATCTCAGATGTTAACCCAATTCGAGTATTCATGACACAACCAGCTTCTTTGAATTGGCGATTAGCGAGATGGGCATTACTCCTTTCGCAATACGACATCCACTTCAAATAGCAGAAGTCGGTGAAGGGACAAGCGATTTGCGATCTTCTAGCAGCACGACCCGTCAAAGATAAAGCTATACTTTATGAAGATTTACCTGATGAAACCTACGAGGTCAATCACACTTCTCATGAATATGTGTGGCAATTATACTTCGACGGAGCGTCCCGCGCAACCAATGTGGCGAGTGCTCCTGGATGTTCTAAGATTTCACGAGTCGGAGTTGTCTTAGTTTCCGAGAAACACGTGATGCCTCGGGCTTATTAAGCTAAGCGAACCGTGCTCTAATAATGTGGCCGAAAGTACAATGCGCTACTTATTGACTCCGCTTTTAAAGAGCCGAGGTCGAATATCTCAAGCATTCGGAGATTCTCAACTCATAGTTAAGCAAATTTGCGGAGACTATGAAGTTAGAAATCCGGATTTGATCCCATATCATGAAGTGGCAATAGAGATGGCAGAATCATTTAAAAGTTTCTTCATCGAATATATACCACGTCTTCAGAATGCTTATGCCGATGCGTTGGCAAAGACTGGCCGCTTCATTGGCACAACCCTCAAACAGAAAGGCCACACCGTGAGGACACACCAACTTTTCATACCAGAGTACATTTTGGATGTCAAGGAAACACATGCTACTTCAACAGGACTTGAGCTTCGAGATTGGCGCTTTCCTATTATAGATTATGTCTTACACGGTATTTTACCGGAAGATATAAAAGAAAGGGAATCTATCCGAAGAAGAGCACCGAGATTCTACTACAATGCAGTATCTCGAACACTTTATCGTCGCACGTACGATGGATTGTTACTCCGATGTCTTTCAACCAAGGAAGCAGAAGAGGAACTTAAAGAAGCACATGACGGTACTTGCGGTGCGCATCAACCTGGTCCTAAGCTGGGAGATAGACTAAGAAGGTTAGGCTATTATTGGCCGACCATGATTAGAGATGCAATTGAATATGCGAGACGATGTCACGCGTGTCAAATACATGCAAATTACATGCATCAGCCACCAGAAGATCTGCACCCGTCAGCTACTTCTTGGCCGTTTGAAACATGGGGAATGGATGTGGTAGGACCCATTTTTCCCCCATCGGCAAAAGGTGATCGCTTTATTTTAGCAATTACTGACTACTTCTCTAAATGGGTTGAAGCAGTTCCACTCAAAGAAGTCAAGATGAGTACTGTCATCAAATTCATTAAACACCATATTATTTATCGATATGGTGTTCCGAGGCGAATTGTGCATGATAACGGTCCTCAATTTATCAGTAATGCCTTCGTCAGATTCTGCGGCAAATTCAGAATCCAAGACGTTTCATCCACAGCTTATAATCCCACTACAAATGGTTTAGCTGAAGCCTTTAATAAGACTATCATCAAGATCTTAGCAAAGCTAGTCAAAACCAACAAACGAGATTGGGATGATAAACTTGGTGAAGCTCTTTGGGCGTATCGCACCACAGTTCGAACACCGACAGGATTCACACCATATTCCTTGGTATACGGATGTGAAGCTGTTTTGCCTTTAGAGATACAAATTCCGTCACCGTGTAGCCCTTGCGGCGGGGATGACAAGCGACGAGCAACATCAAAAGCGTCTTGAAGAGATTGAGGTGTTAGATGAGAAACGCTTGGGAGCTCAACAACAGATTGAGCTATACCAAGCCAGAATTTCCAAAGCCTTTAACAAGAAAGTCCGGTATCGGAGTTTCAAGGAGGGAGATTCTGTGCCGCTCGCCGACCGATGATTCTCAATTCCAAGAAGAAAGGCAAATTCCAAATTTAAATGGGAAGGACCGCTTATAATTGATACGGTCTACTCAAATGGAGCATATCGCTTGATCACTCAAGATGGTGACAAGTTAATGATGCCAATTAAGGAAAGTTCACGAAGATATATTATCCTTAATGTATTCAGATAATCCGCTGCGACTATTGAATGATTAGACTTGTGAATAATTACATTCACTAAGTTCCCGCTCGGCTGAAAATCTTAAATGATTGAAGCCACCGAGAATATTAACACCTATTATTAATTTCTTTCATGAATCGTGGTTCGCTACCAAGAGAAAACACAACGGTTCGCTGCCCCAAGAGAAAACACACAACAGTGGTTCGCTGCCCCAAGAGAAAACACAACGGGTTCGCTACCCCAAGAGAAAACACAAGCGGGTTCGTTTTAAGCCCCAAGAGAAAACACACAACAGTGGTTCGCTACCAAGAGAAAACACAACGGGTTCGCTTCCAAGAGAAAACACACAACGGGTTCGCTACCAAGAGAAGACACAACGGGTTCGCTACCCCAAGAGAAGACACAATTCGAAGTTTATGTATTCATTACATAGCTAGTTATATTAAATCTACGCCTATTTATGTAGTAGGTGTTATTCCCGCCCTTAAATCGAATAAGTCGCCTAACACACGTAGTCAATTTCGTGATAATTGATAAAGTCTACGGTTCAATATCGTGAGCACAAAGTCCGAGAGAATTTATTCTTTTAGCACAACGTTATATGTAGAACGGACTTAGATAATCTACATACTAGCCCAACTCAAACGGTAGTTGGTAAAGGCATATCAAATCCGTTGAGGGCTGAGGGTTTGCCAAAAATCCTATTGAAATTATGTTTATTTGGTCAAAACAGAATAGATGAAACATAATAAAAGAAATTTTATTTCATGTAAAAGTGAATTACAAAGTATTGGCAAAAGCTAACAAAAGTGTTCTATGAAGATAATTGACGGCGGCGGATTCGTTCTTCTAATTCTGAGAGTTCAGCCTGATATTTTTCTTCTAACTCTCTCTCGAGAAGGGCTTTTGAAGCATCGTTGAGAGTTAGAAGTTGAATGATCTTTCGATCCAGTTCAGCAGATCTCTCATCGGACGCCTTCAATTGCTCGGCTAATTTTGAGCGAGTCTTCTCTGAGCTGGCCAAGTCGATCTTCAAAAGAGCGTGAGCCTCTTCAGCATCTTCCAAAGCCTTCTTCAGACGAGCAATCTCAAGATCTTGCGCCTCTACTGAACGGATTAATTCGGCATTGGCCTCATTCCGCCTATGTAGATTGGCCCTTATGTGTGCAGATTGGGCTTGCACTTGCTGTAGCTCTTCTTCAGCAGCCTTTCGCTTAACATCTCGAGCTTGCATGATGGATTCAACCCGAGAAGAAATGTAAGAAGAGGCACCTTCGGACCGTAGTTTCTGAAGCTCTCCTAATTCTTGCTCTAATTGAGCTAAGTCTTCTGTGATAGAGTCCGCTAAATCAGAAAAGCCCTCTTCCCTTATGGACGCCACACGTCGATCAAGAAGCCGTCTGAAAGAACTAAGAGAGAAACCCTTGGTTGTGACTTTCTCAATAACATTCTTCAGTAGAAAGATGAACCCTTCGAGCTCCGCGTTTATCACTGCCTTCTCCGGATCCTCATTCAACATCAAAGCTTTGATCGTGTCATACAATACTGAAGAAGGCGCTATAGAAGAAGAAATGTTAGTTTTTGAAAGTCTTAAATGCTTGAACTTTCATGAAAAACAAAATTGGGAGATATACCGATGCGGCTAGAAGATCCTCCAACAGGTTCGGCTTGAGTAGTTGGTGGTCCAGGTTGAACAAGCAGACTCTCGGCAACAGTGGATACAATGGTGGACTCGGTTTGGGAGAGGTTCAGTTGAGTCTCGAAGCCGGCAATCGGAGCTTGTTCTATAATGGTGGCAATGGGATCTACAAACAAAAATATCATTAAGTATCAAATGTCGATGAAACGATTAAGAGGATTGGAATTATAAAGCGCAGACCTGCGGAAGAGCTGATATCCACAAGAGATTCCTTCTGAGCCTGTTCCGACAACATCTCTTCAATCAAAATGTGATCGACTCGTAAACGGAGATCATCCGACTTAAGCCTTGTTCGTGACGATTCCTCAAACCCTCTTCATGTGCGTGCTCGCTTGCATTGGTTCTTCACCTATGGCGGCAATGACACATACCGAGTGTTGGTAAATGGATATTAATGTATACTAAAAAAATAGTATATGTGCATACCAGGGATCAATTCTGCAGGTTTAGTTGAAATTCCCGGTGCCTCACCTAGGACGGCCCCTCCTTCAGCTTGTTCTTCCACTACTGAAAACGCAATATGTTAGCTTTTCAATATGGAGAAAAGAAGATACAGCAGAAATTAGACTTCATACCAGGAGTTGGCTCAGGCTGGCTAATGCTTGCGCTCATTTCTTGGAATTTTTCTAAAAGAATATGAAGCGCGTTAGCAATAAGTGGAGGAACCAACTCAGACTCTTTCATGATTCTGAGTCGCCATCCAGGTAAAATGGTCATACCTGCAGCAGGACCCTCATAAACCGGAGGGATGTCAATGTCAGCGCCGGTAGTGGTATCGGGAGCGTCCTGATCCATAACTTCAGGCGTTGGTATCGCTAGGCTGGGATCATCATAAGTGAACGCTCTTGGAGGAGAAGGTTTAGCTGGAACCTCGCCTTCTGCAGATGAGTAAAAAAAAAAATTAATAATTATAAGTGGAAGGGTAAAGTCCGAAATGATGAATACGAGTCATACCTTCTCTTCCGAGCGGAAAATCGGTGTCTATCGCCTCAGGAGTTGGGGATTTTGAGGATCTCGTACGACGAGGCCTGTGTGCGATCTTCTTCGTACGCATTAATGCCCGGGCGATAGAAGCGGAAGTATGAACAGTCGGTGATGGACGAGCCCTCTTTCGGAGTATAAGATCGGACGTTTCTTCTTCTTCTTCTTCTTCTTCCCCTGTTTCGACCGTCATCCGGTGGGGGTAAGTAAGAACGACCTTCTGGCGAGGCCGTTTCAAAGGACGCTTTGGAGGAGGTGGAACACGAGGAGAGGGTTTGATTGGTACATCCCGTCGAGCTGGAGAGTGGCGGGGCGATGGCACTACAACTTTGTTCGACTAACCTTCGGATCTAACAATGCTTTCTTCTTCTTCGTAAGTGTGGATCAGATAATCAAATTCCTCTTCTTCACTCTCTTCCTGGACGACCTTCTTCTTGCCTTTTGATTTCTTTGAAGGTCGAGCTCGTTTGGGGGAAGCATGGGTTGGTGTAGGCTCTCTGTCATATTCTACTTCTGTGGGAGCGTTAGCTGCAATGAGCCATTTGCAATATAGGAAAGTCATCTGAAGCTTGGGCTCGGCAGCAGGGAGACTGAACTTGGCATTGGTGCGCCATGTTCCAATACCAAAGGGCACCGTCAATAAGACCTCCATGAGTCTTCATTCCCCGATTTGGATTCCCGATGTAGATCTGATCGTAGCCAAACTGACAAGAAAAGTGGCATGGGAAATAAGGCTCGATGTCGCAGGAATTCTTCACCCGGAAGATCAGGTAACCAATGCGAATGTTCATTAGCCATCGGAAGCAACCAAGATCCAGAATAGTTCGGCTTCCGCTAGGCCCAGCAGCATCTATAAGCACTTCGTCATATCGGCCTGAAAAGTTCGGGAAACATTTAAAAAACTCCCAACTCTTGACAATTCTGAATTGGCGAGATGCTTCAGACCATTGTCTCGCTTTCCACTTGCATTCTTCCAAGATTTGTAAATAAGGTAGCTCATAATCTACTATGTCGGGGGCCGTCATCAGATCTGGGCGATGGAGCACGAGCCAGGCCATCAAATAAGTATACGGTAGTTCTACTTTGACGGCTGGGATGTCGCTAGAAGACCCTTTACCCTTATGTAGAAAACCGGATACTATCCGTCGGAGTCCACCATGAATATCCGCCACCATCGCCGGAAGAAGAGAAAGGCGACGACCGGTGACCAGCTCGACGGCTGGGAAGAGCACTTCTAAAGGCAGGGCATCTGAAGATTGGTGCGGGACTACACATTTCTTCAACCAGATAGCCAAGTAGCCCGCCAAGAGAGTTTGTGGCTTGATCTGCTTTTGTAGCTGCCACAAGAAAGTCTCAAATTTCGTCCCTTTAGGAATTTTGCCCTCAGCATATGGGGTGGTAAAGGATTGGGCATTTATCTTGGCAATCAGCTTGTTGATGGCATAAGGAGTGGAGGTTTTCGCTCACTTACATCCTCGCCACCTCTAAGTTCGAATAGATAATCGGCGAATCGCTTATGGTTGATCTCGCGGAAGCCTCCTAGCCTTCACATCCACCGCCTCTATTGCAGCCTTGATAGTGGCAAGTCAACTCCCGTGAGAATTTCGTAGGTGTGATCCTTTTTCTTTCATCTCCCTCAATCGCCGATTGATGGGAAAATATTCCTGATATGGTGCCTCACCCATTGGAAGACCGGACACCTTCATCATCTCATGAAGCGGTAGACCCAATTCCCCATTCTTCGTCAGGAAGGTGTTGGTATCTGGGTTGTAAATTTCCATCAATGCGAGGAAATGATGCGAGCTGGGAGGAATTCCATACATGCTAGCACGGATGGGAACATATAATCCAATCTCTTTGAGTTCCCGACTCCATCGGTCGAGAACGTAAGCTGTCATCCGTGTCCACCACCGGTCAGCAGTAGAATGCACCCAACCGAAGCACCGGTGAGATTTCTTAGGAGGTAGCTCCCTTCCCATTTTGGCCAATCGGTTTTTCAATGTGTCAGCTTTGACCATCATTTCATTATGAGGTGGGCTGTCCTGACCCACAATGCCCGGGTAAAGCACCCGAACGTAATTTTTGTCACTAGAACCTGGAACAGCACCTTTACCAATATATCCGCTAGCGGTAATGCTGCTCCATATCTTTAGTCAATCTCCAAGACATATTCCTCTTAACTGATAAATTGCGCAGCCGCAAGAGTGAATGATGACGGGCAAATGGAGGTAAATAAAGATGAGAACCATCACCTTCATACAGCCATGGTTCAGCCTGAATAGATAAGGCTTCTGGATCCTCAACAGAATCCCCGAATAAATAGCTGGACTTCCTCATCACCTCTGTGGATCCGGCATTTTTTGTCAGTGGCGCGTCAGTGATCATTCTCCTTAAGTCACGACGATCACCATGTTCTATTGACTCCAATAGTTCTGGAGGTGCATTTGGACCGAGCAGGGGAGCATCAGTCACTAATGGCGCCTCTTGAGAAGAGGAAAACACAGAGCTGTGCAATCCACTTGGCTCATGAACATCAAATGCCGTAGGGGGAAACTCAACTGCAAAACACATATACACTTATAAGTGCTGGGTTAAAATTAACATAAAAAATGGCCAAGTGTTGGGACACTGACTCGCTAGCAACAGGCACCGAGCCGCCTCACCGCCAGCGAGGATAAGCTTGCCGCCGCCAAATGAGATAGCCTCAACCGCGCTAGCAAATGGTGACAGCTCAAGCCGCCTCGCCAAAGAATGAGACAACCCTAACCGCCCAGTGCACGAAAGTTGAAATCTTGGTTCGTTGACTTGACAAATGTTTTGGCCATGCAAAACACTTGTTTTAGCCCAGATCCCCGCAAAGGAGGACCTCGACTTTGCCCAAATGCCTCACAAAAGAGATCAAATGAGAGATCAAATGAGGATTCATGCACAAAAGTTCAAGTTTTGACAAAAATAGGACTTCAAATCAAGAAAAAATGAGAGGAAACTTACCCCCGAACGACGAGGCCATAGGTTCTTCGGGTTCAGAGGCTTGGGCAGTGGAAGTACCCTTGGGAGCCCTAGATCTCTTAGGCGACATGATTAAAAATCAGATTTTTTTTGATTCAAATGACAAGGGAGGAGCTGGGTCTTGAGGGAACTCAAAGCAATTGAGCTAGGGTTTATTAGGAAAGCTTCAAGATCTTCGGATCTGACAGGAAGAAAATGAAAGAACGAGCTTTTCAATCCAAAATCCCAATACAACCCAAACCCTAGATCTATAAAGATGGGTTTTCGAACATACCTGAATGCTCAAGGGGTTTGTTAGGGCGTACAGGAGTGCAGGAAGAGCTTGGGAAGAAGTTAGAACAAGTGTGAAGTTTAGAAGGCGGGGGGTCGAACGGGGTTAAAACCCTAGTGTCGGGTTTTTATACAGCCCCGCTTATTCGAGCGAGGCAGGTCCAATTGCCCCGCTCAAGCGAGGCAAGTCCAACCGCCCCACTCCAGCGAGGCAAGTCCAACCGCCCCGCTCCAGCGAGGCAGGTACAGCCGCCTCGCTCAAGCGAGACAGCTTTAATCACCACCGTAGAGCGAGACATTTTAGATTGCCCCGCTCACTTTCTTCAAGTCAGACACTTTTAATTGCCATGCACGAAGAAAGAAACATTGAAGTGTATTGATAATTCCAGATCTTGATGATTATCCTCCGCACGAGATTCAAGGCAGTATATTCAAAACAAATCAGTTCCATATTCCATATAGAAGCTTTCCTAGAAATCTGATGTTCAGAAAACCAGACGACGTTTGTTTCTCTGAATGATTCTCAAGGCATTCAATTGCAACCCAAGTGGTGACCTTCAAGATGAAGATGATTAGTCCAAAATCGACTTCGACATTTCAATCCATTCAAATACAAATGCAACAGTTATTGAACTCAGAATATGGATAGCCACATCGCACTCCGTGGTTTGAGAAATCAAGCAAAACACGGCCTCTTCTACAAAGTTCAACGCTGAACGTATAGCATGATCTTATTCAGTATTCCGCACTTCGATAAAATACGAGGAGTCTCAAAACTTTGGAGGGGTATCTCAGAGGCATCAAAATTGTCAAGAACCTCAAATATGACTAAATCATGAGAAGATCGAAGGACAACGCCGCCAAAATCTCAAGAAGTCAACATTGTGGGAGGATTGTGTTTCGCCATACCGCGAGACACTTGTTTGTGCCTCGCTACAAGCGAGACACTTGTTTGTGCCTCGCTACAAGCGAGACACTTGTGTGTGCCTCGCCACTAGCGAGACACTTGTTTGTGCCTCGCTACAAGCGAGACACTTGTGTGTGCCTCGCCACTAGCGAGACACTTGTTTGTGCCTCGCTACAAGCGAGACACTTGTTTGTGCCTCGCTAAAGGCGCAGACACTCGTAATATTTGAAATGAGCTCTTGAAGGATCTAAATCAATGCCGTGGGGCCCAATTGACTTTATCAACGCAAAGAGACGCTCAGCCTACTTTAATTGGCGGTTACATCGCTGAAAATACCACTAGGCGGATTTTAGGGCATTTAATCGCGCCTAAAAAGCGTGAAAACCGCTACAACAGCTGGAGATTCGACAATGCCTCGCTAGTTAGCGAGGCAGTTTCATACCGCCGCCGCTAGCTGGTGGCAGCTTACACCGCCGCCAGCTAGCGGGTGCCTTAGCGCCAGGCGCCTGAGCCGCCGCTTAACTAAAAATATGGGGCACTTATGATGCTTGTGTTTCTTCAGAGGGCACGTTTCCCAAAGGCTATAAATACCCCCCTACATCCACTTGGGCAGGGGGTCGGCAATCAGAGATCAGATAAGCCGAGCTATTGCAAAGAGAGAGAGAGAATCCAAGCTTCCGGAGTTCAAGAACACGATCCACACGGAGATTCCTCGAGTTTAAGCTTTGACTTATTCTTGAGAAGAGTAGATATCTTACTTTGCTAAGATATTTGCTTAAGTTCTTGTTTCCTGCGAAGCATCAACTAAACCCCGCCGATTCGACGATCGCTGCTCGGTGGTCCACGGATTACGGCCCCCATTGCAAAGTCCCACCTAAAATAGGAGATCTACACTTGTAGTGTCTTTTGTTCGAGTTTGTGAGAGAGTTATTTAAATTTCTTTGTAACTGAAAATTAAAGTGTAATTTTTTTAAAGTTTTGCAATGGAAACGACAAAGAGATCAACTTTCGACCCAAACAGTCCTTAATTCGTCAGCAATGCTTTCGTCAGGTTTTACGAGAAGTTCAAGATCCAAGACGTCTCATCGACGGCTTATAATCCCGCTGCAAACAGATTAGCAGAAGCGTTCAACAAGACGATCATTAAGATCTTGTCGAAGCTCGTGAAGACTAATAAACGAGATTGGGATGATAAACTCGGAGAAGCACTCTGGGCATATCGCACCACAATACGCACGCCTACCGGAGCCACCCCATATTCTCTAGTATACGGATGTGAAGCCGTGCTCCCATTGGAGATCCAAATCTCGTCACTCCGTATCGCCCTCGCAACCGAGATGACGACGGAGGAACAACATCGGAGGCGTCTTGAAGAGCTCGAGATGTTGGACGAGAAATGCTTGGAAGCTCAACAACGCATCGAGTTTTACCAAGTCAGAATGTCGAAGGCTTTTAACAAGAAAGTCTGACAGAGAAGCTTCAAAGAAGGAGATCTGGTCCTCGCTGCTCGACGACCGATAATCCTCACTTCTAAGAAAAAGGGTAAGTTTGAACCCAAATGGGAAGAACCGTTTATGATAGACACAGTTTATTCAAATGACGCATATCGCCTAATCACCCAAAATGGCAATAGGCGATTAATGCCGATAAATGGGAAGTTTCTGAAAAACTACTATTCTTAGTACATTCGGGATAACCCATTTTGACGGGAAGTTCCTCAGGAGATATTTTACCGATTTTCCTCGAGGATAACCCTAAATCTATCCCCCACCCTAAAATCCCTCACTGATCAAACTCATTGACGGTGAGTCTAAAAAAACATCTTTCTTGTCCAATCCACTAGCAAAATCCCCTCTTGATTCTTTCCATGAACAAGAGGTCCACTTTCAAAGCTGGGATCTCCTTTTGATAAACGAGAGGGCCCCACTTCTTCCACTTCGGTCACGCCTTCCCACGGTTAGGGCTGAAATTGGAATTCCATCTCGATAAACGAGAAAATTATTTTTAGATCAGATAGTGGATCCTATAAAAGCGAAAGCTATCTGAGTCTTTTCTTCCACTTCAGTTACGCCTTCCCACGGTTAGGGTCGAAGTTAGAATTTCATCTCGATAAATGAGAAATTCACTTTCAGATCAGGTAACGAATCCTATAAAAGTGAAAGTAACCTGAATCTTTTCGATTCTCGGAGTGGAGATCCCACTCTTAGTTTCACCTCCTGCGATTCTCGGAGTGGAGATTCCACTTTTAGTTTCCTTTTTCCTAGAGATAGAATATAAAATTCTTCCTCTCTAGGGGCAAGAGATAGGATATAAAATTCTTCCTCTCTTGTTTTGGGTTCGTCTTTACCCTAAAAAGAAGACCTGGAGACATGATATAAAATCCTTCCTCTCCACCGACGGGAAACAGAATATAAAATTCTTCCTTTCCCACGTCAATTTTCACCTTTTCTTCGGTTTAGTCTTTTTTCCGATTGAAGAAGACACCAGAATTCAAGTCTGGGGCATTTTATCCTGAAGCCTAAGAAGGGATAGAGCCAACAACTAACACACGTTGCCGGTTTAGTCTTTTCCCCGATTGAAGAAGACACCAAGTCTCATCTTGGGGAATTTTATCCCGAAACCTAAGAAGGGATAGAACCAATGCCTAACACGCGTTGTCGGTTTAGTCTTTTCTCCGATTGAAGAAGACACCAAGTCTCGTCTTGGGGAATTTTATCCCGAAGCCTAAGAAGGGATAAGTCTACGCATAGCACGCGTTGCCGGATTAGTCTTTTTCCGTAAGAAAGACGAAGCCTATGTATTCAACATCATAGCATAAAAGACTAAAAGAATCTCACTCTTTTAGCACAACGTCACATTTGGAACGGGTTAGACAATCCGCATGCTAGCCCGATTCAAACGGTAGTCGGTAAAGGCTCATCAAATCTGTTAATGGCTGGGAGTTAGCCAAAAATCCCAGGGTCAACGCCTAACACGCGTTGCCGGTTTAGTCTTTTCTCCGATTGAAGAAGACACCAAGTCTCATCTTGGGGAATTTTATCCCGAAGCCTAAGAAGGGATAAAGTCAACGCCTAACACGTGTTGCCGGTTAGTCTCTTACCTGAAAAAGATGACAGAGTCTACGTATTCGATATCGTAGCATTAAACCCAAAAGAGTCTCATTCTTTTAGCACAACGTCACATGCGGAACGGGTTAGACAATCCGCATGCTAGCCTGATTCAAACGGTAATCGGTAAAAGCTCATCAAATCCGTTGACGGCTGAGGGTTTGCTAAAAATCCTATGAGTATTGTGGTTGATCATTTCAAATAAAATGAGAAATCATAATAAACAACGATAAAAAGGAGGTTGAAACTTTATTCAATTAAGTGAAAAGTTGAGCCTTTCAATGAAGAAGTTACAGCTATTCAAACATCGAGCTTACGGCAAGAAATCTGTCGTTCTAACTTAGACAGTTCGCCATTGTAAGCTTGTTGGAGCTCTGCCTGCAGCTCAGCCCTGAAAGACTCCTCATCAGCATTCAACATCTTCGCAGCTTCCTCCTCAACTTCGGCTAGCTTCCGCTCAGAGAGCTCCAGTTTCTTAGATAGGGTGATTCGAGCATCTTCTTCGTTGACCCTTGTCAGCTCCAGGATGCTTAAGTTCTCCTCCTTTGCCTGAAGTTCCCGTCTAAACTGCGCTATCTCGGCCTCGCTAGATGCAATATATGAATGAATGTGGCTCAGGGACGTTGACTTCTCGGCAAGGGCAGTCTTAACCTGGTCTACCCGACCTCACTGCGTCTGAACCTCGAGTCCAGTAAAAAGTCAAGCGCCGCGCCATGCTTCCAGACGAGGCTCCACTCGACCGGCTGCATATGAAGAAGTGCCTACTACTCGCAACTCCTGTAACTACTGCAGATCGAGCTCCAGACGATCAAGATCATCAGCAATGGATTGGGCTAACTTTGGAAAATCGGCCTCCCTTATCAAAACCATCCTGGGATCAAGGACTGGCCTGAACTGACGGAGGGAGAGCCCACTATTAAGGAGCTTGTCGATCACCATGTTCATGAAAGAGAAGAACGACCGGACTTCCATACAGATGACAATCCGATCAGGGTCATCGTCTGACATCAGCGCCCTCGCCAGATCGTGAAGTTGAGATGTACGCTCTGCAAAAAAAAAAGGGGGTGGACATTTCAGAATCTTAAGTCAAAAGCCGGCGTAGATGTCGTTGGCTGAATAACCCGTACCTGGCTCGACCGGCATGGTTTCATGGGTTATCGGGTCTATCGGAAGAGGAACCGCCGTTGACGCACTAACTGCTGCAGTTGGTCTCGTGGCATGTTCATCAGCGTAGCCGCCATCATGGTACCCAATTCTGGAGGGGCATCAGAATGAGAAATCGGAGAATGAGCCTCAGTAGGAGTTCCTGCCAACAGCAAAATGATTTTCTCAGTTTCATCAGATCGTAGTTGTATTAGTCAAAGTAGGACTAGTCCTGCAATCAACGGGAGAACGCCATACCGTTAGAGGGATAAACCTCAGTATGCTCGGGGACCCCCGACTCAGGCGGCATATCGTCAGGAAGGTGATCATCTCGGGGAGAGTCATAAATCAAATCGATTATGGGAGTGTCCACAAGCAGGCTGCCCTCATCAAAATTCTCTATCGAGAAATCTGATACGAGAGAATATAAGTGAAGGGAACGGAATCAAAAACCTGCGATCGACAGAAATGGTTTACCTCCTACAGGAGAGTCAGTCCCTCTAATCCCATTGTCCACGTTCGCTTCCTGCAATTTCTCTAAAAGAGCAAGAAGCATGGAGATAATTAGGGGAGGCACAGATTCCGAGTCGTTCAACTCCCGCCATCTAAATGGAGTATTGCCAATGATAGATGTACCTGGATTTATTGAATCAGGTCCTACATTGGTGGTCTCACTAATCTCAGCAGATACCGCAGGCTCTTCTACCATAGACTCGTATATTTGTTGAGTGAAACTGGGTTCTGCGGAAGAGGCGAAATCGTGATGAGGAAAGTCAAAGCCGGTCTCGCATCCTCCTGCACAAAAAGTGGAGAGATATGAGTCCTGAATTCGAGGGGACTACGGAATGCTTAAGCATTACCTCCCTCACCAACAAAATCATCACCGGTTAAGTCCATCACAAAAGCTCGCGGATCTACGTGTGTCTTGTGGGCTAACTTCTTCCGCTTAACAGCTTGAGTCCCCGTTCGAGACGTGCGAAGTCCCTCCTCTTCCTCGGCTGACATGCCTGAAGCTTCAAATTGGTGTTAGAACCAATAATTCCAAAGGAAGAAAGAGAAAAAAGAGAGAGAAAGTATTGACAAACCTGTCCCAAAGTCCTCCTTATGATCGTCGTCATGATCTCCTCCTGAGGCCTCGTCGGCGGAATTGAAGGTCTCTTTCTCTTCCTCAGTTTGACGAGCATTGCGTCGCTTTCTCTATGACCGAGAGGCTTTCTGAATCTTCTGAATATCAGCCCGGGAAGCCTCTTCGGCCACTAACTATGCAATGGGCCTCACCTGAACGGGTTCATTAGCTGCTAACAACCACGTGCAGCATAAAAATGTCAGCTCGAGCCGACGCTCAGCACTTGGAAGGCTAAACCTAGCACCAGTGCACCCCGTCATGCTCCATAGCCATGCCCGGACGCCGTCCACCAATCCACCATGAGTCCGAAGCCGTCGATTCGGATTTCCAACATAAAGTTGGTCATAAGCAAACTGGCGAGCGAATTGACAGGGTAGGTACGGCTCAATGAAGCACTCATCTCTCACCCGGAATGTCAAATAACCCGGCCGGATGTTCATCAGCCAATTGAAGCAGCTGACATTAAGAGAAGTCCGACTCGCCCTCGGCCTCTCCTCATCGATCAAAGACTCGCCGTACTGACCGGAGAACCGCGGGAAGCATCTAGAGAAAATCCAACCTTTGTGAATCTGCAATTGCTTTCTTATCTCCAGGAATCCTCGCCCCTTCCATTTGCAATTTTCTAATGATTGTAGCAAAGGGATGGATTGGTCAGCAGTGCTCGGCGTCGACATTATATCTGGGCGGTGAAGGACGAACCATGCCATCAAGTAAGTATATGGAAGCTCCACCTTGGCAAGAGGAATTTGCATCGAAGGTTTACCCTCCCCCTGAGTGAAGGCGCTGACTATTTGATGAAGCCCACGGTGAATATTGGCTACCATCGCCGGAAGAAGGGAAGGTTCTTTCTTGTGAGCAAGCTGAACCGCAGGATAAAGCACTTCTAATGGCAGTGCCTCACCAGACTGATACGGTACCACGCACTTCTTCAACCAGATTGCGAGGTAGCCGGCTAAGAGAGTCATTGGCTCAATCGGCTTCGCTGCATGCCACAAGAATGTCTTGAATTTGGTCCCCGCAAAGAAACCACCCTCGGTGCTACTGATGGTATAAGAGTGAGTATTGAATTTCTCGATTAGCTCGTTAACCTCTGAAGGGGTGAACGGTGGCAATTCATAGATCGCCTCGCCAGAATTGCTTTCCAGGTGCCTGAACAAGTAAGTTGCGAACTGCTTCAGACTCAATTGTGGCTTGATCTTCTTGGCTAATAGCTCAGTCATTGACAAAGCAATATGATAGTGGCAAGTAAGATCCCATAAGGTGTCGTAGCGATCGGGCATGGGTTCCTTCAGCTGACTCAAATCACGGTTCGAAGGAAAATATTCCCGGTATAACATCTTCCCAATGGGTAAGCCGGAGACCTGATGCATCTCATGGAGAGCTAAACCTAAGTCCCCATGCTTGGTCAGGAAAGTATTTGAATCCGAGTCGTAGAGCTCTGACAATGCAAAGAAATGATTGGCACTGATCGGCAGCCCATACATGGTGACACGAATGGCTGCATATAAGCCACAGTCATGTAGTTCCTCGCTCCACCGGCTAAGGACATAGTTTGTCATACGAGCCCACCAATGCTTGTCTGAAGAATGAAGCCAGCCATAAAATCTGTGACGGGTGGCAGGCATTTCTCGCCCCACCCTCGCGAGACGATTCTTCAAGGTATGAGCAGCAGTGAACAGCTCATCGCGGGGCGGCGTGTCTAATCCCAATACACCAGGACGCAATCCAACGACACGCTCCCTACTCAAACCCGGGATCGCCTGGTGGGTAATATACCCACAATGGATGCTGTCACGCTCCTCTGTCAAACGCCACGACATCTCCCATGCCATGGCCTGACACCTTAGCTTGACCAATGAGCGATGGCGAGGTATCCGTGGAAGATATAAGAACCCTCTGTTATCTTTATGCAACCACCACTCACTTGCAATAAAGGTTGTGTCTGGATCCTCAACGGAGTCACCAAATAAGTAATCTGTCTTCTTTAGAGGCTGGGTAGAGCTGGTGTCCCTCACAAGTGGCGCATCAGTGATCAACAGTCGAAGCACGCAAGGACTCCCCTCATGTACCACCCGAATGGTCTCCGCTGACGTACCCGGTACAAACTGAGTAGTAACCAAAATGGGCGAAGGAGCGTCGGAAGTGGCGTAATGCTCGCCACGGCGCCCCTCAACCGTGTGAGAGGGAAACGCTCCGGAGGGGTATTCAACTGAAAACGAGTAATAAATATTCGTTAGATTCAGTTATATAAGGCGTCGAACTCATCTCGCAAATCTACGAAATAGAGTCACTGTCTTATAACGGGTGAGACGATTCCAGCTGCATTATGCACTTATAAAGCCATGTATATCATCGCACAGAGAAAGCAACAATATACCCCGCCCTATGAAGCACAATACGGCATGGAAACGCCCCCTCCAGATAAGTGTTGGCCAAGCAAAACTTATCTTTTAAGCGGCGACCCTCACGAAGGAGAATCGCGGCTCTTCCCAATTGCCTCACGAAGGAGAACAAAGCGGGGATGCAATATGCTACATGCGAATTTTGAATGCACGAAGGAGTGGAAAAAGCTCATCAGAAAGTGATGAAGGCGCACTCTCAGGTGGCGGGGTAGCTGGCTGGCTCCTCGGAGCGCGTGATCTCCCCGATGACATCTCGACCTGCAAAAAGGAACCAAACGGGTCAAATCCGACACATAAAGGGAAACTATGAGTTTTGAACCAAAAATCCTAGGAAAATATATGGGATTTCTTGGTCAAATTCTAGTTAAACCTACAAGGGATATACGCGCTGACATCAGGTTCAAATTTTGCTCGGAAACCCCTCCTAACCAAATTTGGCCGTAAAATGACCAAAATACCCCTTGGACCAAATCGGAATTTCAGCCATCTCAGTCACTTTCAAAGCCCAAAATTCTCAGCCATTTAAATCAGCCTCAAATCTAAAGTTTTGGGCTGTTTTTCGCACAAAACCCCCTGAATTTCAGCCTTTCTGCACAAAACCCCCTGAATTTCAGCCTTCTTTGCGATTTAACCCCCCAAATCTTGGCCTACACTAAAAAATCCTGAAATCTCCAGCAATCATTGGCACATCAACCCCCCAAATTACAGCCTTATTTTTGTGATAAAACCCCTCAAATTTCAGCCCTCTTTTTCAAAACCGAAATCCCTCCGATTTCATGCAATTTCACCCTCAAAAACCCTAATTCGTGGCGTGAAATCAAAACCCTAATTTCTCGCATGTCTACCTTCTGATTTGCATGATGAAATAGAAATCAAATATGCAAGAATTATAGAGAAATTACCTGAAGAGAAGTTCAAGGGCCTGAATCTGAAAGAAGATTTAGTCGAACGCTCGAGAGGCCTGAAAGGCTCAAAAAGCATGAAGATTCGAGGGAATTCTCGAGCCCGAGACCTGAAGGAACCTGAATCTCAAATGCTATTTAGGGTTTGAGGGAGATGAGGCAAGAGAGAGAAGAAAACAAGAGAAAAGAGGGAGAGAGGGGGTTTCGGCCAAAACCCTAGAGGAAGGGGTTCGGCCGAACAAAAAAAAAGAGAGAAAAGAAAAAAAAAGGAAGGGGGGCCGGTCCTATAAATAGGAGGAGAGGAGTTGGTTTGGCCAAAACCCAATAGAAAAAGAAAGAGAAAAAAGGGGGGAAACCTAATCAAAGGTGGATTTGACCAAACTTAATCAAAAAAGGATTTGGCCTAACCTAATCACAGTAGGATTTGGCCAAACCTAATCAAAAGAGGATTCGGCCAAACCTAATTCTCATCCGGTTCGAATTATGCGGGCCTCATGATTACTCCAAAAAGGTATATGAGTATAAACTATTTCCTATTTTGTCGAGAAGTTTCTAGAAAATATTTTATATTTTTAACGATAACTCGACAACTCCAAAAAGGTATATGAGTCTAAACTATTTCCTGTGTTTGTTGAGAAGTTTCTGGAGAACATTTTATATTCTTAAGGATAACTCGACAACCCCCAATTTACACCCACTGTGTTCAATTTTATGACGCCGGACAAAGTGTCACAGTGGAAAATCGCCCCCGTAAGATAGGAGTTGACTAAGCAAAGCCTATCTTTTAAGCGACGACCCTCACGAAGGAGAATCGCGGCTTTCCCCAGTTTGCCTCACAAAGGAAAACAAAGTGGGAATGCAGTAAACCAAATGCGAGTGTTGGATGCACTGAGAGGTGGAAAAGCTCATCGAGAAAGTGATGAAGGCGACTCGGGTAACGGAAAATATTGGTTCTGAGCACGGATCTCCTCGATGACATCTTGATCTGCAAAGAGGAATCATACAGGTCAGAATCAGAAATACAAAAGGGGAATTGTGAATTCAGAATCAAAATCCTAAGAGAGCATATGGGATTTCTTGGTCGAATTCAAATTGAACCTACAAGGAGCATATGCACGGGCATCGGGTTTGATTCTCGTTCGAAACCTCTCCTAACCAAATTTGGCCGTAAAATGACCAAAATACCCCTGAGGCCAGGTTAAAATTTCGGCCACATAGGTCACCTTCAAGTCCAAAAATTTTAGCCACCCAAATAGCCCTCAAACCCGAAGTTTTGGGGCTATTTTTGCACAAAACCCCCCGAATTTCAGCCTTTTTGCACAAAACTCCCTGAATTTCAGCCACAATTTGCATATAACCCCCCCAAATTTCGGCCAAAACAAAAATTCAGAAATTCCCAGCGATCATTGGCATACCAACCCTCCAAACTACAGTCCAATTTTTGCATGAAAGCCCCTCAAATTTTAGCCCTCTTTCTCATGACCAAAAGTCTTCAAACTTCATGCAATTTCACCCCCAAAAACCCTAATTTCAGGTGTGCAATCAAAACCCTAATTTCTTGCACACCTACCCCCTGATTTGCATGATGAAATAAAGATCAAATATACAAGAGTTATAAGGGTTTACCTGAAGAAAAGCTCGAGCTTGAATCTGAAAGAAAGTGCTCGAAAGGCTTGAAGGAACTCAAAAAGCATGCAGATTTGGAGGAACCCTTGAATCCGGCACGTAGAGGAGGCTTTGATCTCTGATGTTCTTGGAGTTTGAGGGAGATGAGGTGAGAAAAAGAAGAAGACAAGAGAGAGAAGAAGGGGGGTGCTCGACCGAACCTAGAGAGAGAGAGGGAGGAGGCCGAAATTCTTTTAAAAAAAAGAAAAGAGAAAGAAAAGGAAGGGGGGAGCCGGTCCTATTTATAGGGGAGAGGTTTTATTTGGGCCCAAACCCAGTAGAAGAAGGAAAGAAGAAAAAAGAAAGAGGAAAACCTAGTTGAAGACAGGTTTGACCAAACCAAGTTGTGGTGGGTGTGGAATCCTAAAACCTAATCAAAGAAGACTTGGAAACCTAATCAAAGGGGGTTTGGAATCTCAGTCACAATAGGATTTAGAATTCTAGTCACAACAGGATTTGGAATCCCAGTCCCAACAGGATTTGGAATCCCAGTCACAACAGAATTTGGAATCTCAGTCACAATAGGATTTAGAATTCTAGTCACAACAGATTTGGAATCTCAGTCACAATAGGACTTGAAAGCCCAGTCACAACAGGAGTTAGAATCCCAAGCATACAGGATTTGGAATCCCAGCCACAACAGATTTGGAATCTCACCACAATAGGATTTAGAATTCTAGTCACAACAGATTTGGAATCTCGGTCACAATAGGACTTGAAAGCCCACCACAACAGAGTTAGAATCCCAAGCATAAAGAAGATTTAGAATCCCACCACAACAGAGTTAGAATCCCAAGCATAAATGTGATTTGGAATCTCACCACAATAGGATTTAGAATTCTAGTCACAACAGATTTGGAATCCCAGCCCCAGCAGAATTCGTGAATCCCACCACAACAGAGTTTCACTTATCCTAGTCAGTGGATTTTGAGGATTGGCCAATCCTAGTCAAAGTAGGATTCACCAAACTCAATCCCCATCAGCTTTCTCTCCCACACGCAGGTCGCCACCCATCAAGGGTCAATTCTCATATGGTTCGAAGCAGCGAACCCTAATCCTACTCCAACTAGGTGTATGAGTATAAACTGTTTCCTAATTTTTGTCGAGAAGTTCCTGGAGAATAGTTTTATATTCTTAAGGATAACTCGACAACCCCCATTTTCCTCCCACGGGGATACTCCAATAAGGTATACGAGTATAAACTATTTCCTATTTTGGCGAGAAGTTCCTGGAAAATATCTTAAGGATAACTCGACCACCTCCAAATGGGTATATGAGGATAAACTAATTCCCGAAATTCCAGTGAACGCATGAGTATAAACTGTGTTGACGCCAACCAACGCGTCGTAATCGCCGATTGAAGGTTGAATGTCAAGGGAAAATTTTTGACGCCGATCAACGCGTCGCATCTCAAGAAAATTCCTCTCGCTGTGGTCAATCCTGCAATGAGAGTCACAACGGAGAGTTCACCTATTAAAGGGCGAACCCCCAATCTCCTCCCACTGTGGTTAGTCCTACGCCGAGCCACGCAACGGAGAATTCATCGATTCAAGGTTAAGTCTTAAGGAATTGAGTGGTTAGTTCGATGACAACTCACCAACACGAGCTAAAGCAAATAGTTCATTCATCAGCTTCGATTCAAGACTTCAACAAATGGTCGACAATTAATGCAAAGATCGACACTTTCACCATCCTACAAAGTACTGGATAGTCCGAAAGAATTGGAGAAGTCAAGATTTGAAGCCATTTTCAGGTCCTATTATACAGACTGAAGGTTGGGGCCTATCATACCCAAAGTATTTCAGCTTCTTCTATAAAAGAGTAACGCCGAAACACTTTGGAGGGGGTATCTGTAGGCGTTGAAAATTGCCTATAAGCTCCCGGACACAGCTTGTGATAAAGAGTTGACTCGGTGAGCCGTCCGACGACATAACGGCGAACCGTCAATAATCTAACAACAAGTCACCGCGACGCTAACGCATAAAGTGAGTCTGCACCAACGCATAAAGCGAGTCGGCGAAGCGTCCAGGTCAATAAACTGAGTCGATGAGGTGCATAAAGCAAGTCGACAAAGCATCCAAGGCCAATAAAGTGACCAATCGCGTGCGAGCGAAGGGATAAACCCGACTTTGAAGCTCCGGATCAGCGAGAACCGATAAACCTGAATCGAATCGGGCTCGGAACATCGGAAAATGGCGAAAACGAAGCACTTGGGTGGCTCAGTGGCCGAGCCTACAAGTGGCTCGGCCAAGGCCGAGCCACCTGCAAGTGGCTCGGCCAAAGCCTAGCCACTTGCAAGTGGCTAGGCGGGCCTCGGGCCCAGTTCTGACCCGTTATCCGCTTTGAGGCTATAAATATGAGGTGCAAGGCTCATTTGCACAGGTTCCAGAATTTTAAAGAGATGAGGAAGCTCTGCCGGATCAAGATCTGAGTTTTGGCGATAAAGGCGACGCTTTTGAAGATCCAGATCTGACTTTTGGGGGAGGCGATCAACTTCGACATCAGATCCACATCAGTTCCTCAAGATTAAACCTTGTTTTGATCTCGAGAAGAGCTTTGATTTCACTTGGTCGATCTCATTCGCTGGGCTCTTGTTTCCTTCGTGAAATAACCCCTTTGATCGTAGATCTCGCGACCGATCCGATTACGCGGTGATCCACGGACGGAAAAGAAGTCCCCGCACAGTAAAGACACCCACGCAAGCCGGTGATCAGATAAATGGATCCCGCTTGTTCACAAAAGGAAAAAGTTGTAATTTTGATTGATCGCTGTAAAGCCTTATAAAGGCGATCTTTTCTTGAATCTCGCTTGTAAACCCATAAAGGTGTAATGATTCAAGCAATGACAATCATCTCGACTTTTACGCGAACACCTTGGCGGTCCACCAGGCGAGACGAGTCCGGCATAAACAAAGACACCCATAGCGAGGATTCGATAAACGGATCCCGCGTTTGTTTAGGAGAAAAGTTGTAATTTTTGTTCTTTTTTCATTGTAATCAGCCTTATAAAAAGGCGAATTTTCTTTGAATTCATTTGTAATCCCATAAAGGTATAATGAGTTCAGCAATGAAGAAGAACCCAACTTTCCCCGCGAACACAAGCTAGCGACCACAGTGGGAGCCAACGGTCTCGAATCACGAGATGGATGGAGTGTCATATCATGAATTCGATCGGTCAAAGAAGAGGTCGAATACGAGTTCGACTAGCAAAAGTTCGAGGAATATCTCTCATCCTCGTCCAGATCATCCTCCCCCCGCAAATCCAGAAGGATCTCCGCTGCAAGAAAGATCCGTTGGTCCTCGGACCTAGAATCCCAAGGCGAGGATTCCGATCCCACCACTGTCGAAGTTGCAGCAAGCAGCATCCCTCCGGCATCCAAGACGACCAGAGATGAAGATTCGAACTCCTCCGTGTAGGAGTTGACCACCGATGGCGCGCCAATTCTTTCGAAGAGCACGCGGCGGCGGCCTTAAATTGTACAGCCGGTCGCCAAGGCTATGGAGTCGGTGGACGGATCCGCCACGCAGGCGGTCTCAATCCGTAAGAGGCAAAGCCTCTAAATCAAGCGACTAGCGGCTTCCAAACTGTCAACAAGTGAATGGGTCGAGTCAAGCGAAGCTGTTCCAGCGCTCGAAGGCGCATCCGAAGCGTCGGCGCCTCGCGCGCCTTGTAGCGAGCTCTCGTCCTAGAGGCCCAGATAATGACGAAGGAAGAAGTGGCCAAAAAGCCGCCCAAGATGCGCCAAGTTTGGAGGCCAAAACCCGGAGCAACGGTTCATGCAAAGGCCGAAGCTTCGATCAAGGATCACCAAGCCGATCCAATCAAAGAAAGGTCGCCTCGCGACCAATTCCACTTCCGGCGATAGCCCCCAAATTACCGTCAGACTCTACTCCCGCTTCGGTTGAGCCTGCTAGCTCATCCCGAAGTAAGAAGACGGTGTTGGAACGCCTCGGCCCGTTGCAAGATGATCGAGGTAAAATTCTGATCAAAGAACGCTTGGGCCCGTTGAGGAAACCTCGGGTCACTCCCAATGCAGGGGGTCACACCCACCTTAACCAATATAGGAAGAATCCCGCACCGCCGCGACCGGCTACTTAATCGGTTGAAGAGCCCGCCCAAAATTCACACTTTCAGCGAGAATGCGTGGCGGCGGTGACTTTGAAAGTCCTATTCACCCTCAGAAGGAGACGTTCTCATCTGACGATGATGACGTTATATCTGAGAAGTCGTGTCAACACACGATAGGTTGCTCCGGCATTCATGCCCATGAGTTGTACTATCGTGCTTGGGGGTACGAGTAGATCCCGAAAGAGGAATGCTTCGGAATCAAACACGCCTTGCTTGTGCTCAAAACTGATCAAGGCTGTGTTGTCGGAGTGCAACTGCACTAAAACGACTCCGGAAAAGGCTTCGGTATTTGACAGGCTTGGCACCATGTTGCCAGAACCCAAATCAAGGCACTTCCGCAAGAAGAGATCGGTGCCTCAAGACAATGATCTACCAAAAGTCACCATCAATATGACCAGCAGAGGGACGTCGTCACGTGCCATTCCTGGAGCATCGCAACGAATGACTCGATTGCGGTCCGGGACTATCAGACGACCCAATTATCACAAGATGCAGAGGGATTACCTTGAGATAGCGAAGTGTCGGACGGCGGCTCGCAATGGCTTTCGATATCTGATTTTCGGTGTGGGACAACCCGCGAGGCATTCATGATCGGGCGAACAAGTGTCCCAGATGCTCGAAGAAGCGCATCGGAAGCGTCGCGCCTCCTTGCGCCGCAGCGAGCTCGTCCTAGAGGCCCGGATAATGGCGAAGGAAGAAGTGGCCAAAAGCGCCCAAGATCGCCAAGTTTGGAGGCCAAAACCGAACAGCGGTTCATGCAAAGGCCGGCTTCGATCAAGGATCGATCGCCTCAAGCGTCACGAATCAAAAGGTAAGCCTCGCGACCAATTCCACTTCGGCGATAGCCCCAAATTACCGCCGACTCTATTTCCCGCTTCATTGAGTCGCTAGCTCATCCCGGCAAGAAGACGGTGTTGGAACGCCGCCCGCTGTAAGATGATCGAGGTAAAATTCTCGATCAAAGCTTTGGGTCCGCTGAGGAAACCTCGGGTCACTCCCAATGCAGGGGGTCACACCCACCTTAACCAATATAGGAAGAATCCCGCACCGCCGCGACCGCTACTTAATCGGTTGAAGAGCCCGCCCAAAATTCACACTTTCGCGAAGCACGTCGCTGGCGAGTGACTTTTGAAAGTCCTATTCACCCTCAGAAGGAGACGTTCTCATCTGACGATGATGACGTTATATCTGAGAAGTCGTGTCAACACACGATAGGTTGCTCCGGCATTCATGCCCATGAGTTGTACTATCGTGCTTGGGGGTACGAGTAGATCCCGAAAGAGGAATGCTTGAATCAAACACGCCTTGCTTGTGCTCAAAACTGATCAAGGTCGGTTGTCGAGTGCAACCGCACTAAAACGATTCTAAAAGGCTTCGTATTTGATGTGCTTGGCACCATGTTGCCGTAACCCAAATCAAGGCACTTCCGCAAGAAGAGATCGGTGCCTCAAGACAATGATCTACCAAAAGTCACCATCAATATGACCAGCAGAGGGACGTCGTCACGTGCCATTCCTGGAGCATCGCAACGAATGACTCGATTAAGGTCCGACTATCGACGCACCAATTATCACAAGATGCGAGGGATTACCTTGAGATAGCGAAGTGTCGGACGGCGGCTCGCAATGGCTTTCGATATCTGATTTTCGGTGTGGGACAACCCGCGAGGCATTCATGATCGGGCGGAACAAGTGTCCCAGATGCTTGAAGAGGCCCCGACCAAGCAAAAGGACAACTTTAAGCTTGAAATGGAGCTGGCCATGCATGGATAAGCGATGCATGACTAGCAGATCAAGCAATAATGAATCGCCAAGGTGAATTAAGTCATGCAATAGCGTCAACCTATGACGGCCTGAGATAGGGATGAAGAAGTAGTAGATAATCCCGTAATAAACGAGAATGCGGGAGGTCACCTCGAGAGCAGCGGTGATAACACCATCATCCCTCCTCGAATCACCCGGATGGAGGCGGAGGTGAGAATGAGAAAATAAAGGACCTTGAGAGCAAGATCAATACCTTGATTTCCGCTCAAGAGGTAAAGAAGACGGGTATACCATGTCCTTACCCAAGGGAGTGGGAATCAATCCCATATCCGGCAAAGTTTAGTCTCATCAAATTTACGCCATTCGACGATAAGGGATCGCCCACTCAAAGACTTGATCTATTTCAAGTCTCACACAGGGTTATCTCGACAGCGAGCCCTTGATGGTTCGGTCATTCGTTGGCACCCTTCGAGGAGCTGCCTTCGATTGGTACCGCCGTCTCAAGCCAGGGAGCGTTAATAGCTGGGATGACATGGAGGCCATGTTCCTCACCAATTTCTTCGATGATGACACCGAGATATCCATCGGGTCCCTGTTGGATGAGAAATAGAAAGACGGAGAAACTGTGGATAACTTCATCAAACGATTTCGAAATAAGGCAATGAATTGCCAGGACCCGATAACTGAGGAATTCATCCTCCAGACTTGCCACAACAACCTTTCATTGGGCGTCTTTGGAAGTAATGGGACAGCCGCGTCAAGGCGTGAAGAAAAATTTGAAGATGCGGAGAGCAAGCGAATGATTCCTCAAAAGAAAGAAGCGGAAAAGGCCCGTGAGGCGGCGAATCTGGCGCAATCAAAACCGTCCACGGGAAAGTAAAGGCTGAAGCGAAGCGGTAAGCCTTGAACCAAGCGTTCGGCTATAGCCGCAAGCAATCACAACAACAAACACCACGGCGTCAGCGGCCCAATGGCGACAACGACCTCGAGAATCGAAGTCGTCCGGGACTATCGAGCGACAATTATCACAAGATCGCGGGGATTACGCCGGATGGAAGTGTGGTCGGCCAGCTCGCGATGGCTTTTCGATATCTGATTTTGATGTGGGACAACCCGTGAGGCATTCATGATCGCGAACAAGTGTCCCAGATGCTTGAAGAGGCCCTGACCAAGCAAAAGGACAACTTTAAGCTTGAAATGGAGCTGGCCATGCCGCAGATGAAAGCGATGCATGACTAGCAGATCCAAGCAATAATGAATCGCCAAGGTGAATTAAGTCATCGCAATAACGTCAACCTAACAGACAGCGACACAGATAGGGATGAAGGCATGCTTGGATAATCCCGTAATAAACGAGTCTGCGGGAGGTCACCTCGAGAACGACAGTGATAACACCATCATCCCTCCTCAGAATCACCCAGATGGAGACGGAGGTGAGAATGAGAAAATAAAGGACCTTGAGAGCAAGATCAATACCTTGATTTCCGCTCAAGAGGTAAAGAAGACGGGTATACCATGTCCTTACCCAAGGGAGTGGGAATCAATCCCATATCCGGCAAAGTTTAGTCTCATCAAATTTACGCCATTCGACGATAAGGGATCGCCCACTCAGCACTTGATCTATTTCAAGTCTCACCTGGGGGTTATCTCCGGCAACGAGCCCTTGATGGTTCGGTCATTCGTTGGCACCCTTCGAGGAGCTGCCTTCGATTGGTACCGCCGTCTCAAGCCGAGGGAGCGTTAATAGCTGGGATGACATGGAGGCCATGTTCCTCACCAATTTCTTCGATGATGACACCGAGATATCCATCGGGTCCCTGTTGGATGAGAAATAGAAAGATCGAGAAACTGTGGATAACTTCATCAAACGATTTCAAATAAGGCAATGAATTGCGGGACGATAGCGAGGAATTCATCCTCCGTGACTTGCCACAACAACCTTTCATTGGGCGTCTTTGGAAGTAATGGGAGGCAACCGGGTAAGGCGATGGAAAAATTTGAAGATGCGGAGGAGAGCAAGCGAATGATTCCTCAAAAGAAAGGAAAGGCCAAGCTGACGGCAGAATCGGCGCAATCAAAACTTAGATCCCGAGTGTAAAGGTAAAGGCCTTGAAGCGAAGCGTGAAGCCTGAACAAGCGTTCCGGTATAGCGCGCAACAATCTAACAGCAACACCTACAGCGGTGGCCCCAATGGCGACGCGACCTCGAGAATCGAAGTCGTCGGAACCAAGATTTCCCAAGACTTATTCTTTCAAGGACGACGAAGTTCCCGATATTTTCAAATACCTCCGGAGAACAATAAAATCCGGTACCACCAATCATGAATCAAGAGGAGGCAAAGAGTTCTGAGACCAGTACTACAGCGTATCCGCAGGCGGTTCACCACCCGACAAAGTCATGCTATCATCTCAAGGACAAGATCCAGGCCTTGATCGACGTAGGGGTCATTACTCCAAAGCCGTCCAAGGAAAAGAAGGTGGGCCAATGCAACGCCAATCGCCTTCGGCCGCACTGCGGTCTTGGTTTCAGGTGGAGCCCGTCGTGAAGGTCGGAATGAAGACAGTGAATGACGATTCTCATGGACAACGTGAGAAGGGGCTCGTGCCACATACGGCCCCGAACGGCGAAATCCTGTGAGTTCACCCTGATTTGTTGGAAGATGATCAATTGGGCGGTCTCTTCGTCCAAGAAGAAATCGAAGGCGCAAGGGCAATCGTGTCAACCACCTCGGCGATCGTGGGGAAGGATGACGAACAAATGGCGGCTCATTCTGAAGAGAGAAACATGAAGTCTTAGCGCGAGGAGGCGGACCGTACAAATTCAAGTATCCTAAAGCTTCCAATCCGGATGCCAAGGCGCTGGCGGTTGGGGGTAAGCTGATGACTCCTCCCTGTGGCGAAAAATTACAGTGATGATGGCGGACATGGCTAAGGAGAAGCAACCCTAACAACAGGAGGTTCAAGTTCCGAAGCAGTCTTGTTTCAATCGCCCGATTGGAAGGGACAAACCGGGAAGTTCGAGCACTCCGTATCGCTTCGATGTCATGACCCAATTGGCTAACATCCCGGCAAGGATAACTCTCTACGAGCTTCTGCGGCTGTCAAACGAAACCAGGGAGGCCCTACAAGAAGCCCTGGCTGATTCTGAAGTGTTTCTCACTCAGGTCAGACCAACTCCTGAAGAACCAGAGTTATCGGCTCAGCAGTGCAACCTCGCAGCCAAACATCTCCCCTGCATCACCTTTACCAAAGAAGACATGCAGACAAAGAACTCGAAGCATGGCGGGCGGTACTGCAGGGTACATTGGCTCGGTGAGAAGCAGGATCAAGTTGATCCGAGGGTTAATTGAGCATCATGCTTGCTCGCGATGTCTGACCTCGGGATTCATGATGGTGGCATCAGCGAGCATGGTGATTTACGAATTTAATACCAGCGGGTCTCGCCCGCTTGGTAAAATCCGGATAAAGTGCCAAATGGGTGATTTGAAGTTTGAGGTCGCATGCTATGTGATCGATGCCGAGACTTCCTATAACTTATTATTGGGTCGGCCATGGATTCATAATAACGTTTTAGTCTCCTCTACTCTTCATCAGTGTCTAAAATATGTAGACACGAATAATGAAGTCAAGATGGTGGTCGCGGATAAGCAACTGTTTAAAGGATTGGAGAACTACTTTACTGACTCCCTCATTTCACGATGCGAATCCGATCTTGAATCATCGGCCACCGGCGGCGGTGAAAAGGCGTCTGAAGCGGGCTTGATTATGATGGAGGTTTTGTTATAAATGACATTGTACCCGTTGTGATCAATCTTGACGATGAAGAATCGTCGAATACTTGATTGTAATTGGTAACTTGCCGACAATGAAATAAATGATGATTTAGAGTACTCATTATCTCGATCGATGTAATGAAGGAATTGTCGATGATCGAGCCGCAGCATCAATCACAACAAAGAAGCACCATACAGCCGCTGCCCCAATGGCAAAGAACGACTTAATCGTAAGTCGCCGGAACCAAGATTTCCCAAGACTTATTCTTTCAAGGATCTAACGGTTCCCGATATTTTCAAATACCTCCTGGAGAACAATAAAATCCAGCTGCCACCAATCATGAATCAAGAGGAGGCAAAGAGGGTTACAGACCCGAAGTACTACGCGTATCACAGAGCGGTTCACCACCCGACAAAGTCATGCTATCATCTCAAGGACAAGATCCAGGCCTTGATCGACGTAGGGGTCATTACTCCAAAGCCGTCCAAGGAAAAGAAGGTGGCCAATGCAACGCCAATCGCCTTCGGTCGCACTTCGGTTTTTCGTGGAGCCCGGCCGTGAAGGTCGGAATGAAGACAGTGAATGACGATTCTCATGGACAACGTGAGAAGGGGCTCGTGCCACATACGGCCCCGAACGGCGAAATCCTGTGAGTTCACCCTGATTTGTTGGAAGATGATCAGTGGGCGGTCTCTTCGTCCAAGAAGAAATCGAAGGGCAAGGGCAAACTGTGTCATACCACCTCGGCGATCGTGGGGAAGGATGACGAACAAATGACGACGCTCCAGCTCTCTGAAGAGAAACATGAAGTCTTAACCGGGGAGGCGGACGCAGTACAAATTCAAGTATCCTAAAGCTTCCAATCCAGATGCTGACGCCGACGCTAGCTGGGTGGCGCTGACTCTCCACGCTACCAAAATTACACAGCAGTAGTTTCGGACA